>LJZU01000041.1:0-257842 GCA_001513805.1 Davidsoniella virescens
GTTTATTCTGGTTACTGCCGCCTTCTTGTCCAGACAGATCCAGATGTTCATGCACCCTTCCGTCAGTGTGGGGATGAGGCCTTTGAGACCGTGTAGTACGGCCAATATTTGTGCATCTATTACCTTCTTCCATCTGCCATCCGTAAAGACTCCACCCATGATGGTCTTTCCTCCCTGTTCTGCAGTACATCCTGAGCCTGTCCATCTCTCTGTCTTCTTGGAGTCATCTGTGTACAGCCAAATATCGGATAGGGGGCAAGTTTCTTTGTGTGCTAGGTGTGCCGCTGCTGCCAGGTCCTTTTCTTTGCCTGTGAGTATCGAGTCTGCTGGCGGCGTGTCTGCGGTTTGGGGAAGGCCCTCTAGCTGCCCATATCGTATGAGTGGCTCCGGGAAGGGCTCCAGCATGTCGGTGATTCGGGGAGGAAGGATGTACCTCCGGGTTCTGGGTCCATGCTGCATGACGAGAAGTGGATGTTTATTGTCCAATTGGTACCACCTAATCGCCTCCCTTGTTACAGCGTTGTCCATTATGAGCCCCGCTGGGGGCATATTTGCCTGCATGTGAATGAATGCAGATGGTGTTGTCCTGAAGATTGGAAGAGCGGCTAGAAGTGCTTTTCGGAGAGCCTTTTCCAGTCGTGATGCCTTGTCGATGTTTCCTCTTTCGCCTGATTTCCACCATGTTGCGGCTGCGCATGTCATCACAGGGACGAAGACCGCTCTGACTACTTGTAGGAGCTCCTTCACAGGGCTTCCGAATTTGCAGCCTTCAAGGATTTGTAGCGCACTGGCCGATCTTTCCATTCGAGCTATTATTTCTCTAGCATGGTGCCTAAAACTTAGAGTCCTGCCAAACCAGACTCCTAACCATCTCAGGGCGCTGTTCTTGCACGTTGCTTTGATCCGTGGGAGGCCTTCTATCTCTAGATCTGGATTGCCTTCTACAGAGATTGCGTCTAGTGATGTAGATCAGGCCGTTTCCTGTGCACCAGTCAGTTGTATGCTGCAGTACCTTCCCTTTTTGACATGTGAAGAGGTCTTTTCCACTGACCCTCCATATGCCATCGTTCATGTATTCTTTGAGGTTTCTAGGCCATGTACGATACAGCAGTGCCATGAAGAGCATATATAGTATTGGTGATACCGTTGACAAGTGCCAATGTGAGATATGAGGCCGATCTCTTGGGTAGAGCACAAGCGTAGTTCTACCCAAATACTCTGTTTTTGATGGAGTCCAGTGCAAGCTTCTTGGATACCAGCCTTTCCAGGGCTTTCACCATTGGTAGTAGCGATATTAGACAGTAGGACTTTGGTTCCTGTCTGTCTCTCTTGCCAAGCTTGAGTAGTGCCACTAGCCTAGCCTTCTTGAAGCATGCGGGGTGATGCCCATTGCCAGACATTGGTTAAAGAGCCATGTAATGTGGGCCCTTGGGACTGGCCAGCTTGAGGCAAGTAACTTGTTCCTGACCCCATCTATACCGGGTGCGGTGTTCTTTGGTTTCTGTAAAGAGCTCTTAACTTCCTCTATGGTGAATGTTGTCCAGGTGCTGTTCTTGTTGTCTTGGATGTCGGGTCTGCCACAATCCTCCATGCTGCTGCCCATCAGGTGAGTATCTCTAAGCACTTGAACTTTGTCCGCCAGGGTGGACCTGAGGTTGCCATCTTTAGACCTGAGGGGAGGGGCTCTTGCTCTTTGCTCTTGTTTGAGCCAATCTTAAAGACATCCAGTAGTGTCGACAAGTCAGATACAATCTCTCAAAAGTATGCCCGACATGTCTTCGCTATTGTCTTGTCAAGTTCTTCTGCAGCCTTGTGGTGTTCGGCCTCGGCCTTTCTCAACTCTGGCAAGAGGTTAGCGCCTTCAATTCTCACCAAGAAACGACGACACTCTTCGTTCCACCAGCGATATCCTAAACCATGAACCTTCTTTGTTGGCGTCGCTTGGTGTAACATATCCACAGTCTCTTGTGCGATCTCGTCCAATTTAGCTGCCGTAGGTGCTGTTAGCCTGTGCGCGTGTCGGTCTAGTTCTGTGCCCGATCATTGGCATTCTTCCAGGAACTGATCCATATCCTTATTTTCCAGCATTTCATGGTGATGTGCTCTACACGGATCGAGGTCTGTAGCTCAAGTAGATTTGGAGTATGATCACTACCCCAATCCAGGTCATAGTGAACTCCAGCAATCTTCCCAACTAATTTCGCGGATACAAGTGTGAGATCTATCACACTCCCCGATCCGTGGCCATGTTTTGACAAGTTACGGCTTAGTCATAACAGGAACAGCGGTCTAGTGTAGTCCGCCGATGGTAACGTCGTATGATATTAGTGACCTAGGTAGACGTTAAATATAGTAAGTTCAAGTGTATTCCACAATGCGTCGTATAATCTTAGTTGTTCGAATCGATGTAAAGTATAATCCTATTAAGGTTTAATCCCCCGATGATCATATCCCCCATGCCGAGGCGAAGTCCGGTAGTCTTCGGGCTAGTTGTATTTAGCTTTTGTCGTGAAAGTATATCAAAACCTATGGCGAATCCTAGAGTCAGACTTGGCAGCACTTGGTAGAGAGTTTTATCGGCTGCAGTATCGGACCTTGGGAATTCAATATAGGATATGCTTTAGATCTGCGTGTATATATAGCCGCTGGCTGAAATTGACCAAGAGATGTCACCAGTCGGCTGCTTTCAGCTAGAGCATCCCGCAGTAATGCTCCGAGATAACAGTATATAGACGTTAATTGTTATATACAAATATAGATAAGAAAGATGATGGTGGGAAGATATACATCGATAGTAGAGGATATTATGACTTGGGATCTCTCAAAGTTGCACGAACACTCGCGCAATATATGACCGCATATACGGATGAGATATCTTCATGACCGTTCAACAAAATGCGCCAGTTTCAACTTTATCTCTCCTTATTTATCATGGCTCCGTTGATCAAATAACGTCGTTTATGCGGGCAGATACATCCTCCGAGCACTATAACTATCTTATTCCTTGCTTTCAGTTCAATTTACCCTAAACCATGAGCCTTTGCTGTATTAGTACCGTTTGTGTCACATATTTGCATTGGCTATAATTTGAGAAGAAAGTATACAAATCGTATACTGTGGCTAGTTCATCCATGATAGGCAGCGGGAAGCCACAGCAAATACGAGATGATATGTGTTATAAAATCAGCACTACATGTCATCATGCACTGGAGTGTACAAACGCGGTGAGTGATAAAATATCACTAGACATCATTGGACAAGAGGCAATGTTAATTGAAAAGCTCGGTTTTAGGGGGGTCATCGTAAAGACATTGGTAGATTATCATTCTTTCAACTGTTACAGTATATCAAATCAAATATTTTTCTTAAACTTCGGGCGGAGCAGGTTCGAGGGGCTCATGCGGCATAAAAATATTAGTGAACTTGGGGGGGAAGCGACAGGATAGCTCATCAATCAGAGTTGTGAAGGCGGATAGAACTTCCAATCGAATCGATAACGCCGATATTATAACTTCATGTCTACCACACAATATTCTACCTATTTATACCCTCCTCTTCGATGCTAGCTGTCGCGTTCTTCTTATCCGACGATATGTTTGCTATCAGGCCTTCATGGCCCGATGTAATATAATCAAATAAAAACAAGATACTACGAAAATCACTAAATGTACCCTCTCCGATATATTGATACTTTCTACGCCTTTTCATATGTAACTACTACATGTACATATGTTATACCACAGTCATACAAACCACAGCCTTTCGATATGAACCCAGTGAATAGCACTAACAACGGGACTTTGCTCTATAAATCCTACGAGAAGGAACAGATGATAATTTCTTCTTTTCTTTTCTTGTAGGTCCCAGGGAACAACTTTTGGTGGCTTCAGGTGAGAGAAACAAATGCTGTGCCAGGCGAGATAAATTGCCCGTCTACCAGCCAAGATCCGATTAATATGGGCGACAACGGCACGGAGCTTGAAAGCTTGAGCGTCTATTGCCTCCAAGCTCCCTTTCTAAGCTCTTTCTTAAGCTCTTTCTTCGTAATTCCTTCTTATATACATGTTTCAGTGTACCTTTTCATATGTTAAGGTCTACCGTTCGGATTTTCTAGTAATATAAAACCGATACGGCTATCGATGATGTCTGAGTTATGTGGTCTAATGTACTTTGTAAGAGACAGATACCATCCTACATATCTGTATGCATTTCGACGTTACCAAGTGAAAACATATACTTAGGCAATTTCAGGAACAGACCAGAACCAATAAATTTGGATACAAAAAGAGCACGAGCCTCTTTTTTTACGAGACCCTCTCATACCCAGCTTAATATGCCACTAATAGTTCACGACTTTAATACGGTATATAGTCAATAGTCCTTTGATAATGAACAAATAAGGCAAAAGGAAGCAGGCGTTGAATCCATTTTGATGAGTTTTCAGAGCCTCTCTTAGCGTCTGGTAGCATTTTCTTCTCAGCTAGTTCTCTGAACCATTGAGATAAGGAAAAGCCAGGACTTAAAGTGAACTCGCGTTTTCTTCCACTTCGATTTTTCGTGGTAATCCCAGTACGCGCGCAGAACTTTTATTGGTCATCCATTAAGCGACAACATTCTCAGTGAGATCTATCATACATACATTTAAAACGGACATGTATGGTTTGTAATCGAGATTCAAAGTCTTGGTCTGAAGTCGAAAGTGCCAGACAACATTTCTTCCTCCCCTTACGTAGAATATAGAAAGAATCAAAGAAAAGAAGCGATTTTTGTATAAGGTAACATACGTAAAAGCCATTGTAGTGTGACCGATAGGCTTCTTTTTTAGTGTTAATCATCTCTAGATAGCGATGCTTTGTCAGTAATGGATGGGATTTCCTATTTGCACAAGCACCCAGATCCATATTGCCTATTTTATTTTTTTGGCTTTTTGACTTTTTTCGAAATTTGAAAAAGGTATCAAACTCTAAATAAAAAAGCCCGCAAAACAAACCTCACTGTGAAAGTTCTTAGCCTATTTAGTAACTACATATAAAGGCATAGGCACTTATTTATGTATAGAATTCAATTATGCGAGAGAGTATCATGACCTAATTAACATCATGGAGTAAATTAAATTAGATAGACAGGAAGGTAGCACGTCACACAGAGAACTAGCTCAAATCAAACAAAGTTAGGTGCATTTATATATATATGTTCATCATAATGATTAGTTTAGATCGAGTGTATTGCGAAGACAGATTGTTGCAATCGTGATTCACTTGCCGGTTGCGAATCTTAGACCATGATGAAGACTGTAAGCCTATAAACCGAAACGCAATTTACTGTGCTGCCATACTCAACAATATAATCCTCTTTATACCCATCTATGACCTCCTGGATGGCTTCCAACACCATAGACAAATGGCCAGTGTCATTGACTAGATGAGTATTCAACTGTTGCTGAGCAGGCTTTGTCTAAGAAGTGGTTCTTTCGCCGTAGTTTCTATAGGTGTAGGTATAACAGCCAGCCCATTCAGCTTGTTTTAGATGGTACTGCTTTTGGAGATACATATCTTAGAAGAATTAAATGGCCACTAAATCGTGATTCAAGTAAATTCCAGGCTTCTAGTAGCATCTTTCCAGAAAGTGGATAGACACCATAATTTCTAAAGATATTTATATAAAAAAAATACCTTCTCTACATGTGAGAAAAAGCCACTATCGGTTTAGGAACATTTGAAACCCTAGCAAGAATCCGTATTTTGCATCGATCTGAATTTTATAGTTGGGTCTTCTTTTATTTTTGGGATTGCAAGTTGTTTTGGATATCCTGATGATATATTTCTACAAGAGCGGCAGACATGGAGGCGGTGTCTCAAATAGGCAATGTAGGTCTAGTTGCTTGTGCAGATAGGAAATCCCTATTAGATAGATACATAGGTGTAGGCCTAGTTAACATTATTATAAAGTTCTCAATGAAGGTTTTCTTAATGTTACTCTCTAGACCAAAAAGACATAATCATGTAGGCTGAATCCTGGGTTTTAATTTTTTTTTTAAAAAAAAAATTGGAGTAGCAATGATTATAGAATATATCAAGTTGTTGATAGTAATAAATGGACAGGAATGTCATCTTGTAGTTGTTAAGCTAATGGTAAATTTTGTAGGGTTAAAACATAGCATAAGGGTTTTTTTGTTTTTTTTCTTGCTATATCGAGTATCTCATATAATGAATGTTCTTAACATATGGCCGTGCTTAGTTCATTTTGTAGATTAGTATAGGACTTCATATGTGAAAGAGCACTTTGTTTTCAGAGTGCACAGTGTCTCCTGACGTAGTTATCGTCGACAATATGTCACCGGTTCTAGAGCATGATCAGTGAGATTTTTCGGTTGAAGGAAGTGGAGGAATCCTTCAATACGTTGAGTAGGCAAGAACTCAAGATATTGACAGAGGCTGCTTGAATAGGTCATTCTTCTAAATCTGACAGCCTGTATTCCAGAAGAAAGAGAAAATTAATTAGCAAATATAGCAGAGATTCACCAACCGCTCATCAAGGGATATCAAGCTGAAGCCAGTCCGAGTTGTGCTCGAGACTAGACGAGCATCGACCGTAACGTAATAAGTGAGAAGGAGGCGTTTCTGAAGTCTAGCCATGGCTAGATTCATACTCCTGGTTTCCATCCCGGTATGGTATCTATTCTTATGTCTTTCATGGTATCTATGGCAGACGATCATCTTCACCTTCTTTGGAAGAGAAACAGCCCTGTCTCTAGATGGATGGTACATGTTTTGAGTAGAAAGAAGCAAATTATACCGACATGGTAAAGCCAATCAAAGTAAATAAATAACTGCAAGAGAAAGAAGACCCAGGTTGATGATCAGCACATATCCGGCTACAAGGCCCAGGAATGTTTGGTGAAGTTAAGTGGCAACGGCAGGAGGCGACCAAAAGCAACTAAAAAGGGAAACACTAACAAGGGTTATCGCTGGGATATGATACAAGGGGGACAGAGGAGGGGACAGAGGAAAGCTTTTTTTGGAAACTGACGACAGACTAGATTATTTCTGCTTGTTTAGTATCAGCCAGCCCAGCTTGGTTGTTGCTGAGGTCTACATGTAATTTGTGAGAGAGAAGAGTTAGAAGAGAAGAGTTAGAAGAGAAGAGAGGGGGATCTTCCTCAAATCTGAGATTGTTGATGATGATGATGATGATGCTTTTCTTCTTCTTTTTTTTTTCTTGTTGTTAGACAGCATATGTACATATAACATCAAAGACCAAACAGTAAGCAGCTATATAGATGTAGGTAGAAGAGAGCGAAAGATAGCGTTTCAAGATACATACATACTATCACAATCGTCATGCCATAATATACATGTACTATCTTCTCAGGACTAGGGTTGAATTGAAGATATAGCTAGGAAGTGTTGAATCTAGATACAGTACATTAAACAAGAAAGAGCTTAGGCTTAATTAGAAGCTAAACGATGATACTTACATGCGCCTACTGTTGATAGTCGCTGTGAATATATTCACTCAAATAATATGAGGGAGAAAGACAGTTGACGAAGAGATGATAGCTGTTTACTTCTAAGTCAACAAGAAGAAACAAAAGGTGATGAAACAAAACAGAAGGTTTGGTTGCTATGGCTGATATCGACTGTGCGTATATCATTATGATAATTCGGGTGTGAAGAGACGGTGAGTATCAGATTCGAAGTGTGGAACTGGCGAATAGGGCGGAGGTGACGTGCGTATTCGCGCGTGTAATATAAATGTTCATATACATACATATCTGTATATTGCTACTCTGGTATATGCAATTTCTTAATTTGAAAGCTTTTTATCAACGAGTAGATGTGAAGCGATTTCTCGGCCTTGTAATATCGGATTGAAGAGGGAAATAAGCTTGATATGCGGTGAGCTATGCAAATAACTTCTTATGGTGAGATATAGCTCATGTGTGTAGGCTATTCGAGACTGCTCACTGTAGTATTTTAACAATGTGTATTATTATTCATTTCCAGTATGGCGTACTCTGGTAGTTGTACATATGTGCTTTCACTACAGCTGATATCACTTGAGGGCCTACATATAGCACAATGTACAAATGTAGTAGATCATAGGAAGACAGGGGCATGCGTCATGTTATGGACAAGTCCTCGTCCTGTGTTTGTGTTATTATTTAGCGGAAAAAAAGAAAAATAGATATATATAACCCTGTATGCTTTTTCCCGACCTGGTTGCTCTTCTCTCTTTTGTGGATAGATACATGTGTACATACATATATGGGCTACCCAATGATAGAGGGAGAAGGAAGAGGAGGTGGTGGTGGTGGATGTGGAGGGGGTTGGCACGTTTCAGGTTGGTCGAAACTCCGCAGCGGCCCTCTGATTTTTTTCTGATTTTTTTTTTTGGTTGTAGTTAGTAGTGATGGTAGTAGACATATTATACAAATATTACACGATTTGCCTCTCTCGAGCAGTAAACTTTTTTCTTTAATAATATATATATATATATTAGTTTATGCTCTCGACATAATAGACATAAAAATACAAAGACAGACTGGATAATTGGCTATGGAAAAAGGTTTGCTGACCACGGGAATGAACGTCTCCGGATGAAGTTTTGGCCTATAATCTCATAATGAGGTCAATGATGAGGCCTTTACAGAAAAAAATATATTCACGGGTAAAAACAAGAAAAAACCAAATATTTGACGTATCGTACGAGAAAAAGAGTATTTTCTCCTATGAATTTCTGACTGAGAAAGGGAATCTCAAGCCACTGGAGGGCGATCATCTCATTCTAGCCTATGCAACTTTTACCCTTTTTGGAACTGTAGCATACCATATTGTAAAGTTTAGTAGTAGTTACATATGTACTTGTATTCCGTTCTTTAAAGAGGACGACGAAATAGAGGACGACGCAGATTGAAACAGCTTCGTCATACTAACTACAGTTAGACTTCGTATACATAATCATGAACATGATAACTTCACCGTGTAAACTACGAGGGAAGGAATCGGAAGGAGAAATATAACTGATCTATTGATGTACTGACAGGAGGGCTCCCGAGTTGGAAACATGCGTATATCCGTCTTAATGAGAGGCAAAGGCGGGTAGGAATAACCAAGTTGAGATTTTCTCTCTCACATGCTAAAGCCAAGAAAAGAAAACAAAGACAAGGACTCTATAATACAAAGGCCTTTTGGAGATCGATCTACGTGAACAGTGGCGTCATAGGCGGCTCACAACGTATCAGAAAGACGGTCCGCCTGTAAAATAACAACACTCAATTCCAGATAGTCTGGTATATGTCTGTCTAGATCAGATAGGCCATGCAAAAGAAACAGGCAATGAAAGTACGGGTACAAAAAAACAAGAGAAAAAGACGGCATTGACAGGTTTGAAGCCCTGGGTTTCTCTGCACGACCGGATCACGAAGCAACAGAGTAGAAACAGTGAAAGAAGAGGCCAGTCAAGCAGAGTGTTACTTGCTACAGCATATCGTGTATGACACCGAGACCTTCTTTCATTCTAATCCCCAATTAGTCCTATATTTGTGATGGAAGGCATAGACTCAAGAAGATAGGGAAAAATTCAAGATGCATGACCCAAGCTCCTGCTCGCGATACTTGGTCATTAGGAAAGATAGAAGGGGAAAAAATAACGTTTCAGCTACTATCAGAATATACAAATGCCTCACCCAGACGTAGCTGCCAGCCCTATAGTTTCCTGTTCTGCTAGAGGGGCCATATCTAGCGGTTATACATGTGGTCAAAGTAGAGTAAGGAAGCTTATCGTTAGTGTAGTGCAGTACATATTTTTACAGGGCACATGTATGTAATTGTACACCAAACTAACGCAATGAGCTGTTTGAGAATGAGTGCATTTCTTGCCTTCTTTTCAAAGCCCTTGTCATGCTATAGTATCTATTGAGATGGTACAATTTATCAAAGTACCATGATTGCTGCGTCTCGTCCCCCGCATTCCTCAAACATTAGCTACCGATGAGAAGCAAGTCGACGAGATTAGACTGAGGGAGGGAGGTGGGGGAAGGAGGGGATTTGTAACTGTTCCGGGAAAGGCCGTACTGCCGATCAAGTTGGGGAGGGGCGGGAAACTGTGGTTAATTCTGTTACTCATATGCTTCTAACGATGTTGGAATGATGGCTTGATAATAGTAATCATGACCGGGTGATAGAGCTGAGCTGGGCTGTCTAAATGATCTTTGGCTTGTCAAATCTATCATAATAGCTAGAATATTAGTGTCTTGTGATGACAAGCATTTACATAAATTTAACTTTTTGGGCGGATATGTGAAAATAAAAGATACTACGCTAATTCATTTCAGTGTAACCGTTCAAGCTGAATTAACTATACGTATGTTTGATGAGGATATATGAGGACTAATAAACTTAGCCTGTTCTGCTTCTACATTAAGCCAGATACAGATACAGATGGGCAACGAAGTTCCAGATTTGTCTCCTTTTCCCCATCAATTAACTGTTGTAACCGTTGATAGTGCTGATCACTAGCAATCGCCTGCACTAGCTTTCAAGGGAGAAAGTGATATAGATATAGAGAAGGGGGGGGGGAGGCTCAAGCGAGTAGGAAGGAAGATGTGAAGGAACAGGGTCTGGCCTTTTCTTTCTTATTTATTCTTCTACTCAGTATATAGAGGAATAGATATTAGTTTCGAGTACATACATGTTATCAAGTACTAACAACAGGCAATATTAGCAATTAGCCCTGAAGAACGCTTCCCCGGAGTCTAAACAACTCTAGAGTCTATCTAGCCAGGCTGTGATGAAACAAGCCGGCGTGAAGAAGCACCTAGAAGTATAGATGAAGGGAGAGTTGATTTTGACTCCCCTAGAGAGATCCGATACAGGACAAAAATGGTGCTGGGAAGCAACGGCCACCATATGGCATCTGCGTTGATGATCTCGATGATGCCCAAACAAAGCTATGTGATGTATATATCCTTACAGTTACAGTAACAATTCTACATGCACACACATATAAAAATAAACACAGATGACACGTTCTAGACGGGCAGCAAAGCCCCTTCAGAATGTGTTTTGATGGCTTAACCTGCTCTAGGAGCGAGTAATATGGTGGTTGATGTGGCACAGATGATTCTATTTTGCGATTTTGATGCTCATTAAACAAGCAAATACTGAATACACCGGATGACACGATCTGAGCCACAAGATAAGATGGCTGGGTGGAAATAAAAAGAAGATCAAAAGACCCCCCATGACGATCTTTCTTGACACAAGCTTCAGAGTCAGATTACTGAGCAAGACGTGTTTTGCCATTGCTGGAAGACACTACTAGGGGAAAAAAAATACAAGAGTGAGAGAGGATCACGATACTTTTCCAGCTGGACTTTCGTCTCATATCTTGCCGGCCGTGGGGGAAATGTGGGAAAGGGGACTCTGGAACAAATACCGTTGTTGGCACTGATGTATCTCCCAGAGAAAGAAAAGAAGGTCGAGAGATTGGGTAGTCAACTAAAAAGCAATATCAGGCTCTTACATTTCCATATCTGGTCTTCTGCTGAATTGCATCTCATGCAGCTCGGTGTCCATTATTACGACATTATCTTGACTTTGACATCTTTGGGGAGACTATGAAAAGAGCATCTGGCTCTTTCTGTCGTTAAGAAAAAGAAAAGAAAGAAAAAGCCTCAACGGTAGACTATTTCTACATTTGTCGTGGCATCGAGATGATCTAAGGACTACTAGTCAAAGCTGCTATTGCAGTAGGAAGGAAGCTGAGCCTATAAAGACTTGATACTTGGTGACCCCTGATTCTACATAGTATTACCACATCACCATCAACGCTATAACAGTAGCTTATATTAGTAGCTAGTGTACAGTATAAGGCCCTCCGTAAAGAGTATAGAAAGCTGTACTTGCTTCTTGTATATTATTTTTCCCCCTTCTCTTTTTAATCTTTTTTGAAACACCACCCCGACCGTCAATGTAGAAAATAAAGCCCCTGTCCAACAAGAAACAAGACGAGAAATCCTCCGTAAACCATAGTTCATTCATTACTCTTTTTTATTTTCTGAAACTATGTGTCTTCCTTTTACTTTTGTTTTTGCTGTTGTGAAGCCCTTTGTAATATTGCTAAAACATATATTCTTCTTAATAGAGATTGAGAACTATGGTATGTACGATGATGACCTTTCCTCACCCGTTTTTCTTCGCATGAAAAGTGAAAAAAAAAAAATGAATAAGAACCCTTTTCCATGTTATCGAATTTTGTAGCTCGATTTTGATGCCTTCTTTTTGCCGCTTTACAATGTCTTGACCTGCGAACACCAGCGGACCAAGGCATGACGCTAGGGAAAGCCTAACAAGAAGAGGAAAAGAAAGCGGTGCCAATAGAGAAGTGGGTGAACCCCTCTGTGTGTTGTCATGTATTTTTACACGGTGATATATTTGACATGCTTTTTTTTGTACCATTGTCTACTTGTGTACACAAACCAACAAGTCTTAGTTGGTACCTATGTCCAGGCCCTTCTGAATTTACCATTGTTTTAAGTAGTATCATTCACTGTTACGCGGTCTAACGATGGCAGGCTTTATCGAATATTTATGTATCTATATTATCTATTTCTTTTAAATCATGGGCGGACACAAGAGTGGGCTGCGCTGTTGCAGAACGTCGCAGGATATGTATTTTTTTTGTAGCCTTTTCAGACTAGATCAAGGGTTCTAGCTAGAGAATAATAGAACCGACAGAGCCAAAGTGAATTAGAGAGTAGGAAAGAGAACGAATGTGAGACGGGCTTCGTTAAGACTAAGAATGAATACAAATATATCGTGGCTTGTCCCCCCCACCAACTGGCCTTTTTTTTTTTTTTTTTTTGAAATCGGGATTATTAAGAGAGTCTATTCTGTATTTTTTTTTTATATTCTTCCTTTCTCCCCTCTCTTTTCCTTTTCAGGTATTTCTCAGTCATATTGTTTTGAGGTTCCCAACTTGTTTGCATCAATCCCAAGGCCCTTACATATTCCGATACTTCAACTCGGCGCTTCTAGCTCAGCTGCCCGGCTTTCTTACTACTCAGGCCTATTACTATTCGGTGTCATTGCTACCATCAACTACTACATTGTTGCTACATATTTTTCTTCATTCTTTGCCTCTTACGCACTGAATAACAACCCTGCTTTGATTAGTGTCTACATTTTTTGTCTTATTTTCCTCTCACTACAACGAGGACAAAACGAGAACAAACCTCGATAAAATACTGCGACACTAGGGTTCCATTTCAAGTTCCAGGTTCAGGTTCAGGAGCAAGGGCTAGAAACTAGCCTCGTTTCGTTCTATTGGTAGAGTTCCATTTTGGCCTGGCCTTGTGACAGCAAGTTAGTTTTATAGTGAGTTAAACGGCTAAAAAGGCTTTGAACCTGGAAAGAACAAAACGCTCTAGAAAACCACGTCACAGAAAATAGAGCAACGCAGCAGAAAAAGAAAAGCAAAAAGCACAGGCTTTGAGCACAGCCAGCTGTTTCGAACATTGTTTCCTTCAATTTCTTAGACTTGACCTACCGAAAGGCCGTATCTTGTCTATCTTCCATTTCTGGACTATCTCCTTGTTGAGGCTACGCATTGATTATTTTTCTATAGCACGAAGTCTTTTTAAAGTATTTCTGGTACTTGTCAAGACTTCGTTTCAAGATTTCGTTCTTTTCTTTTCTTCTTCCCTTCTTCTTTGTCTTTTCCCCCTCCATCAGACAGATACTCTCATCTTCTTTTTTCTCTACCATCGTTTTCATACGAGTTCTTTTTTGGTACTACTGACGGTCTATATCTGGCTTTGTCCTTATCTTATCACCGACTCGAACTTGACTTGACTTGACCTAACCGGGTGTTCTTCAGGGCAATTACTACGTCTATTTAACGAGCGACCAGACGAGAAACAGAACAGGAAACCGCACACAGACCCAATATTGCACTTTTGAGCAATTTCAGCACACGAGACGAGACACCAACGCTCTTCAAAGCTCTTGAGTTATTGCCTGTTTCTCTGTGATTGGCTTTGTCCAGCGTTGATTATATCTTTTCCTTACCCGCAGCTGAAAAGACGAGCAACTCCCTTGTTCCGTCTTTCTACCTCTTTCTTGTTTAGTTTACGGACATCGTACTTTCGTTTTCGCTGGGTAAAAGAAGGGAAAACGCAGCTGCCAAAAAAACAAGCAATTTTTTTTCTTGTGTCAGCGCTATTTACGAACTTTCTTTTTATCTTAATATTCTTTCTTCCCGCTCTCTTCTCTTCTGCTCATCATGAGTGCCGCCATAATGACTCCCTCTCCGGCTCCACACGATCGGCCCTCGTTTTCATCATCGTCAGCCGTTGCCAATTCGAGCTCGGCTGCTTCAAACTCGGCGTCAAAACATCATCACAGCGGCTCACATGCCCACGAGTTCCTGCCGCCGACTTCGACAGCGTCTGGAGCGCCTGTAATATCGTCGCCTTCGGCAGGCAGAACAGGCTTCTCCCATAACAGCAGCCACAGCAAGAGCAACTCGGTTTCTAATACTAGACAACAATCATCATCGACGCATCACAACCACCCACCTCCGCCTCCTCCATCGCATCACCAGCAACAGCAGCATCGTACAGGTAGCCGGAGCCCTAGAAACCATCAGTCCAGCGGCAAGTCGTCACCGCCCAGCGCGTAAGTTCAGATCCTATCTATCCACTTCACTCTGCCTGTTTTATATCCTTTTTTGTCTCTTTTTTCCTCTTGAATTAGAACCACCCTAGTCGATTTCAATCTATCTATCCGCTCCCATCCCAATTTCCATTCTTTATCTATCTAGCCATGCATGCACCCACCTTCGTTTTATCTGTCTCGCATCGTCTGCCCGAGAAAACAAAATAAAAACGAAAATTGAAATCTACCTACCGCCAGATCAGCACCCAAACCATAAAATATGCCGCCAGTTTGCTAACCCTCCTTTTTCTCGTTCTTTTTCCCCCTTGCTACAGGTCTCGCGTTCCCACCATTATCGTCAAGAAGGAGCCGACGTCGCCCCAGATGCCTACGACGCGCCACCGTCCTCGCAAACTCGACCTGTCCAAGTCTGGCTCATCGTCTGGTGCCGCGACTGCCCGGCCCCTAACTGCCCGCGACAGCCTAGGCATCCAAGAAGTCGGCATTGCGTGTCTGTCGCCCGGCCTGGTCACCCAGGACCCTAATATGAAAGAGCAGTTGCAGCGCAGTATGACCGTGCGGGAACAGCAGCGGGCCATTATCGAGGCGCGCCTTCTTCAGCAGTCCGCCAAGGGCGACGGTCCTGTGCCACACGCCATTGCAACTGCCAAAGACGGTGGCTTCAGTGCGAAAACCCCCGGAATGTCGCGCCGTAACAGAGCCCCGCCCGGCCTGTCTATCGTTGCGCCTGCCCACGAAGCCTTCCAGAACGAGCGCGTTATCCAGTCTGCACCATTGGGCCAGACCTTTTCGGGACTCGGCCACGGCCCGCACCCGCTGACCCGTCATATCACGAACCAGCCCGCTACTAAGCTGAGCAACACCTCTCACATCCATCATGTGCCTGCTCACCAAACAAACAACCGCCTACCCCCGTTGAGTGATGTCTTTGGCGGCAGCATGGCTTCCCATCAAGAAAACCCCAACGCTTCTCAGCAACAGCAACAGCAGCAACACCATCAGCCACCACAATCGGCATCTCACCACCCTCAGCAGCAGAGCCTATATGCATCTCAGGCCATGCGCTCGGCCCAGCCTTTGCCATCTCCCAGCCACCCGCCGTCTAATATGACCCACGGCCCGCCCACCGGTCGTGCTCGCGAATACAAGAGCGCCGAGGATGCTCAGGCCGAGCTGGCTGGTGGCCGTCCCGAACTACTGCCTAAGCTTGTGCACTACGGTAACCCCCAACTACCTACGCCGCCCTCACCACAGCCCAGCACCGCTCATGCACATGCTCCTACCGGCTCAGCACAGAAACGCCGCCGCGCCGAGTACGAGGAGGGTCAGTCGCCACCGTTAGGCCACGGCCCTGCGCCGCAAAGACATGGTCCATTTGGCTATGGACGGGATAGCCCCGAGACCCAACGTGCAAAGAAGGATGAGTTTCTCTCGTTATGTAGCAAAGCATGGGATCTTTTCCACTCATAATCACCTGGTAATCTCCTTTACTTGTATCTTTGATCTACCAAGTTCTAATATTTTCCATCTCACTCTTAAAAAACGTCTCTTTTCTTCTCTTACTTCCACATTGACGATATCTATTAACGCAGAACCCAAACTTTACCTCTCTCTCTTTACCTTGTTATCTCGCTTGGCATATATATTGTATCTTCATTATATCTTCTCTTGATTCCCCAAATCTCAACAACCCACATTGTCCCCAACCACACAATCTAGTACTCGTCTTTTTTGGTTTTTGATATTTAGTTGCCTGTGTTTTATGTTCTATTTTTGATCCTGTTAGTTACTGTGGCGTTTATCTCCTTTTTTCTTTTATCTCTAACTTCCTACTATTACTACTATTCTACTACTATAACAATTAGTAACTGTTAACTATTCTTCTTTTTATACTATTACTACAACCATCTTTTTTCCTATTACTACACTGATCTCTTACATGCAATTTCCTGTATTGTTTTAATACGAAACAGTATAAGACTTCTATTGATTTTTTTTTTCATTCATATCTTTGTACGATGTTTAACTTTGCCTTGATTTGTTTTATCTTGATTCCTGTAGTTTTTTTCATTCCTGATTTACTTCTGTCTTTTCTTGGTGTTTTCTTTTCTAGAAAGTCAACGAATCTATTTTTTTTTGATATTTCCACATTCTTAATACTGAACTTAGATGTTTACATTTGTTTCCTTTAGAAAGCTAGTATCATTGCTATGTTTCCTATACTCTCTATCACTCGTTGTGCATGTACAAATATCTTCTAGGCATCGTGATATCTTAGTGTTTCCTTTCTCTTAGAAAGATATACTGTTATTATGGCTCAAGTCTTCATGTCCAATGATTAAAATTTACATACACTCATATCGACTCATGATGCATACACAGTTTCTCATTCTCCTTGGGCAGTTTCATATGTTTCAGACCAGACTGTGATGTAATTATTCTATGTACATGTACATACTATGTATATGTAATACTACGTTGATCTCCCCCCATTATCATAAAAATCAATAGGTACATAGTAAATACACTGAATACTGACTAAGAAATTAAGTATATAAACTAAAAGGCAAATACCAAGTGGCAGCCGCACGACTTGACTCTATATAATAGGGTGTTGCTTCTTCATCCCTTTCTTTACTTTTGAACCCCCAAAAACTGGTGTGACATGATATCAAAGGTTTATTGACCTCGAAGCGAATTCTATTTTGGGAATATCTTCCATTTCTTCTACTTCTCTTCTGGAATGAAGATTAGGGAAAGAGAAAAGAATAAGGAACTACTATTGAGGTATTAGCAATCCTTTTGTATAAGGCGTACGAATGTATTCATTGATATATGATGTAGCAATTTACAAACCATAAGGAAGTCAGTTTTGTTTGTTGATTCATGGAAATAGTCAAATTCGTGATACTAAATGTATGCGAAAAACAAAGATTAAGAATGATCTTGAATTCGGATAGGTGTAGAAATCACAGATAGAAGTAGTTGTAACTATATTTGAGATGTTGGCTAAATTAGAGACTTAACAGCCAGTTCAAGACTTATAGGAACTAGCTAGGCATATAGTTCTAATTATGAGAGATATGAAACTATTAAGGTCGATGAATTTTATTAAAAAACCAAGGCTAATAAAAGAGTCATAGTTGGTTAATTTTTTCAACTCTGCACAATAAGTGAGTCTATGACAAGAAACTCTTCTAACCTATCTCCCATTCTCCCTTCTACTACCACCGACCAAGAGTGTTTACTGTACACTAGAATGAAACCAAGGAAAATGATAGTCTTCAAGCACTGATAACATTTCGAGACCTAGTGATGACTCTGGGACAGCTGCAGATAATCGAGCGTTTCTCCATCAGTATTTGCGAGTAAAAAAAAAGACTAGCAACGCCGAGAACGATACAAGATATTCCGCCACCCATACAGATTTAAAATAAAAAAAAGGAAACAGGATATGATAACGAAATATGTGAGCAAAACATCGAAAATAATAAAAACGTTGTTGGGCTAAAAGAGAAACGAGATAGAAAGACAAAGTGGCTTCAAACGAGGGAAATGAAAAAAAAAAAGTATAGAAAGAAACTAAATGTTAAAAAAGGAAAACCATGGACTCCAATCCACACCATCCCAGAATCATAAGTGCATTCATAGGCGTTTTTTCAGGCCTAGGAGTATAGGAAATAAAGAGTATTTTATGCTCAAGAAAAGAAGTTTGTTGAAAATGAAATTGAGGAATGAAAAACGAAGAAGAAGAAGAAGAAAAAAAAAGTGGAATGAAAAGAGGTGGAATGAATGAAAAGAATGATGAAAGAAAAAATAAGAAGATATCAATTTCTTGCCAGAGACGAATAATAATAGATAGGTGACAAAGCTGGTCAATGATAATCTGATAAATGCAAAATAGGAAGAAAAAAAAGTATTTGTTTAGAAGAATGTGAGGATGAAGAGAAGTTCAAAAGAAAAGGATATCAGAAGCATTGAAGAGATTTTGCAAAGCTTTTCGGTCGTAATTATCGTCTGGAGGTTGTGTGTGCATGATTATATCAAGATTGATTGTTTTGTTTTTTCTTTGGTTTGCTTGATAAATCCGTGGAAGACACGAAAGAAGGTATCAAGCCATGTTCGAAGTTGACATGATATCAACGTTTTCCTGGAACTAACTTAAAGGCCTTCTTCGGCGGCCCTACACAGCTTGATCTCACGACCCCATTCTGACTTGAGTACTTGACTAGCCGTCAGACGACGTTTAGGATTTGGGTCAAGAATGGAGTAAACAACATTGCGACACCGGGCCTGTTTAGCTACATGTTAATAGATATGACACTGGGATATTTGGGGTGGGGTTCACTTACACGTTGAAGGCTCTCAATAGGTCCGTAGCCGGCTTCATCACGGCGACCTTCTAGGTAACGGGCATAGAACTCATCATCGTCCTTCTTGGCCATGTGCCAAAGATGACGGCCAGTACGCATGGCCATGTAGATGACACCACAAGCCCATACATCGACTGATCTAGCATCAAATTCCGTCTCGATGTATTCTTCAGGTGCGATATACGGAGCAGAACCACAGAGTCCAGAAACCATGTGAGCCTCGGTCTCCCAAGCCATACGGAAGCACTCACCGTTGCCGAAGTCGGTGATCTTGAGCGCACCGTTGGTTGTGAGCAGCAGGTTCTCAGGCTTGAGATCACGGTGAGCAACACCCATCTCATGCAGATAATTGACACCACGCATAATCTGCTTGAAGTAGCAATCCGCTTCTTTGGCCTCCAGCTTGCCAGCAGCGAGAACGAGGGTGTATAGATCACCACCAGCACAGAATTCCATGACCTCGCAGTAGATACCACGATCGTCCTTAATCAGATCCAAGGTGTCGATGACGTTGGCGTGATGGAGCGACGAGGATATGCAAAACTCAGACGTCAGGCGCTTGGAATACTTGCGCTCGCTTTCGTCATCGCGTCTGCAAAATTCCTTGACAGCAAAAAGCTTTTCTGAGCCGTTCTCAACGCGCTTGTGAGAGATACGGACAATTCCGAAGGCGCCCTTGCCGATGACCTCCTGGCACTTGCCGTACTTTTCCTCAAAGGTAGCGCTGGTGTCATTCAAGATAGCTTTACGCTCATTTGTGTTCTTCTTCTCCAGCTTCATGTCGGCAAAGGTAGACATGAGAGACAGGTCTGTTGCGGGCTCGTTGTTGTGCTTGCCTAGCCAGTTCTTCCACATAGTACTAAGCTTTTCTTGTCTGACACTGCTTTTGAGGTGATGGCTATGGTGACTGTGGCCAGGAGCATCCGGTTCGGGATCGAGATAAAATCTGGGCATGGCCTTCTTGGGAGCCTGCTCAATGGTGTTTTTGCGGCTGGGGGGTGTCAAGGTACCGCCGTTCACGGGGGTGCTGGATGTGCGCGGGGGGGCAGCAGCGGTAGCAGCGACAACAGGAGCTTGAGTAACTGAAGAGATCGTCACACTAGAACCTCTCGGACGAGTACCCTCTCCTGGCGCCCTTGGCGCATTATCGCGGCCAGAGAACATACGAGTGAGAAGCTTCATGCCACCCGACATGGGCTTGACAGTGTCCTCTGTAAGTGATGCATCAGTGGCACCAATGCGGGGTGACTTTTTCGTAGTGTCGACACTTCTTATCGAGGAGGCTCGAGAGCTAAGGGGAGATTCTTTTGGTGACATGACGGGCAAAGATGTAAGAATATAAACGATGCGAAATGTAGATTGAAAAAAAGGGTAGTAGGTTCGAGGTGTCAAAGAAGGTTGACGAGTCGAAATAAGCCAAGGTAGTTGTATGGTATACTGTGTACGAGTATCGTTCTATAGCCCAAGTAAAGACGCCTTATATATAAGTAGATGATAGGTCGTGGATTCGAATGCACTACAGCAATTTGCTCGTGTATGCAGATACGGCACAAGACCAAAGAAGAAGAAAAGGTTGGGAACTGGCATAGAGATTAGCAAAACGTAAGTGTAATTGGGTGGTAGCTACAGCAGACCAAATCAAAGCCAACAAGCTTCAGTTCCTTTTTATTCCTCAATGCGAGTAGCGAGTGGTCAGATATGCTTGGATGCAGAGATGTACAAACTAGTAATTACAAGTCCAGTTCGCTACAAAATACTATGATAAAAGCAATAGCACCGAAGAATAAAGACAGGACTGACGTCAAAAAAGACAACTAAAGCTGGCGCAATGGTCGATGCTGCTGAAGCCTGCGTTTGCAGCACTAATAATGTGAGAGGGCCGTGTAGACGTACATAAGAAGACTAAAGAGAAGAAAAAAAAATTGGATAAGTAGGTTTTTTTTTATCAAGTAACCACTCAACAGTATAGTGATGAGACGGTCTAGGCCGTCAAGAGGCAGAAAAACGTCGAGAGGAAAAATCGGCCGGTGAGCACAAGCGCTCGGTAGCCAGGTGCCCGTGAAGGACAGAAGCGGCTGTCGGGGGGAAAGAGATCAAGAAGCTGGCTTGTTTTTGGCTACTGATGGTCAGTCAGTGATTCTGGAAGAATGAGAGAGATCACAACGGGCAAGGGATATAGGATGGGCGAGGAGCTTTTAAGAGGAGAGATATAGTAGGACTGGGTGACGGCCAAAACTAAAAGACTGTAGACAGGCCAAAAGCAGCACCAAATCAAGTCAAGCGTCTGAGAGGAACGACTAGGCCGTCGCCCTGAGCAAGGTTTGATCCGGCTTTCCTGGTAATCTTTTTCTTTTTTTAATTATTCTTTTTTATGGAATGGGGCCGAACTAACCTAGTTTTCTGCGGCTTGTCTGCTGTGTGGTCAAAGGCTATGTCAAGAAACCCCGACAGAAAAGAGAAAAAGAAAAAAAAAGAGGGTAAGCAGATAAAGTGACCTATACCTAGCTAACCCGATGGTGGAATTTCTGGTGGAAGTACAGTGAACAAAAAAATTCAAGAAAAAACCTGTAAAATTTTTTGAGAGTCCAGGCAGGGGGTGGAGGGGTGGCAAGTGATTTAGGTTAGTCTAGAAAAATAAAGACGAAGAAAAGGCGGCAAAGCGAAAAGACAAGCCCACTGAAAGTAGAAGCGTTGCAGTGCAGATTTGCTAGTTGCAGGTCGATTCGACTGTAGGAAAGAAGGCCGCAGAACACATAGAAATAGCACGATAAGATTGTCGAGTGCAGCCAGCTGTGGCAGTGACGATGATGGGATTTAGCGAGAATAAGAAGAACCAAGAATGAGCTTGCGGTAATGACGATGACGATGACGGTGGATGAAGAACGGCGAGAAGGTTGGCCTTTGGGTTAATGAGGCGAGCGAGGTGATCTGCTTGTAATGTCTAGTTACTAGCACCAGAAACAAAAAAATAGATATAGAGATATATTGTATACTAATAGTAAATAAGGTGATGCAAGGAAAATGAAAAGAGACATATACTATAAAATATGTATAATGAGGAAAGAAGAAAGCAACGCTGTATAAGACGGAAAAGCAATGAGCAAGATGCGGAATGTTGAACGTAGTGAATGAATGGTAGGACTTTAGCAATCTAATGACTTCGAGCTCTAGGCTAGAATAGGCGGCGGCAAAAGAAAACCGTCAAGATTTTTCGATTGTTGGTAATGTAGCAAAAGCAAAAGAAGACAACAAGCAAATAAGAACAGAAAAAAAGGATGTCTCTAGGATAGAAATGCCGAAAGGAAGGCTAAAGAAGGCGGCAAATATGCAAACGAAGAAGAAAAGAAAGGAAAGGAATAAAACAAAGGCCGAGAGAAAATGAAAGGAGAGAATGAAGTCGGTCAAATCTTCTGTTTTGGCTCTTGCAAGTCAGGAACTAGATCGATATGTCGATAATAGATAGGTTGTACTACTATCCAAATACAGAAAAAAGAAGTAAGGAAAGAGGAAGTCCTGAAGGAGAGCAAACAGAGTAGTTACCCGGTTTCTGCCAGTGGGCAAGAGCAATTATTAGAGGAAATCGTCCAGTAGGTAGTTGCCTTGCGTCGTAGACAGTTTGCCCCTTGGGTACTTGCTTACATGATACCGATAACTACCAACAATGATACAGTAATAACAGAAACAACGATATCAGTAATGAGGTGTGTAGTGGTGTAATAGTAATAGTATGGATAGTTGCTTGTATGCGTGAATTTGTGGCATCCCTATCAGATCCCCCATTCTGGAACAAGAGACAAAAAGGAAAAAAAAACTACTATTTTATTCTGCTGCATTGAATATGGCGTTTCCAGTTCTGCAGATGTTGAAGAGGGCAGTAGCGGCTTGTAAGGTGACAAGTGGCGATGCTATATTATGCTGACCAAACTACGTACGACTATATATATATATATATATATATATATATGGTGAATAGGAGCAGATATACACAACACATACGAATATATAGCTAAAGAATAGACTCTATGCTATACTGATATAATGATACCCAGGGCGGTAGCATTTGAACAAGCTGACAATGCACGCCCAGGGAAAAGCAAATCCGACTTCAAACTAAGCTAGGCTGTCTTTCATCCGTGCTGTGCAGGTTGGAGAGGGAAGGCAAAGAACAGTGCAACAAAAACTAAGAAGTCGTGGTTTCTGGATGCCAACTGTAGGCTCTATCTTCTGCTGTGCCTCTGTGTCAACAGTGTGCTTTGCACCTCCTACCGGGGGAGAAAATAGCAAAAGAATGTTGAGCAGAACCAAGAGCGAGAGACGAAGAACAAGGACTGAGAAAGGCTTGAAACAGAAGGGATTTCCTAAGCTCACAGCAAGTGACAGAAGCGGGAGACGCAGAGCTAAACTTAGACGGGGGAGGGGGGAGGGTGTTATTTGAAGCAGTCCGATCCCCTGATACCGCTACGTCTTTATTATTTATGTACGTTTGGGAAGCTATAAAAGAGACAAATTATACAAACAGAAGCTAGAGACACTCTATCGAGATAACAAGGCAGTATACAGAAATTGGGGTCGCAATTGAGATAGGGTTGTAGCGTGATGTGCAGTATAAGTCGTGTGTGTATCTGTATATTGCACAAAAGAAGACGAAAAGACGAAGCAACAACATAATGCGACAGGGGTCTCTGTTTATATTGTATTAGATATGCGTGATTCGATAAAGGCTGCTTTGCTTGTCTTGAAGTCCCCCATAGTTACGATTTCCGCCTGTTTTAGCTCTAGCCTCGTACTCGCAAAACCATACTCGTCCAATGCTATGAAGAAAAAAAAGACAGACGATAGAATCACCAGCCTGTACTTCCACGTGAGGTGCAAGTTTTGCTAAAAAGTCTAGCAAATGATTTTTAAAAAGGATCAACGCGAGGGTGTCGTCCAGCATGCTCACAAGGTAATGACGCAACAGGACGAACTCAAGGAGACTTCTGGAAGAAATGAGAACTGGTATGGGACGAGATATTGGCTCTACCGGGCCAAGGGCCACCGAAATAAAATAAACGTAATAGTATAGGTAAACCCAGGTTAACGTGACCTTTGAGCGCAACAATAAAAGAACTGGCCGCCGAGAGATCAGGCGTGGCAACAAAGGAAGGCCCGGTTCTAGGGAAGGACGGACGACTTGTTAGAGAACAGAACTCGTGATTAGAGTCTGCAATGCTATCCTGTTCCTTAGTCAAGTATGTACCATTGTTTGGTGCTTCTGTCATATTGACGACACTGTTATAGTTCTTCTTTGTTGTTATTACAGTCTACGAGCTTAAGCTGGACATGCCCTTTAATAGTAGCCAAGAATGCTGCGCCCGTCTCATGAGTGTTGTGACTTGCGCAAGGCCTTCGATTAGGTCTGGTGGGACGTCTCCTATTTTCCTTGCCTCTCCCCTCTGCTTCTTTTTCTTGTTCTTAGGTCCTTCTAATGGATAATTACCTAATGTCCAAAGAAGCTACTTTGTCAACTTATATCGTACCTGTAACCTTTAGCTTGTCCATATGAAAACTAGATGGCCCCGGCATTCATATAACTACTACTTTACTGCTTCTATCTCTCCCACCACCATTACTGCCACTACTACTATTACCACAGTCGGTATCACTACTAAAGGATGGAAACAAAGGCCTTCAAGTGTAGGTTCCCTAGCCTATGACGTAACTGCACCCCAAACGTCATTATTCATACTCTGGAATTGTGCAGATGGAGTGCCATTGGCCTAGAATTTGGATGAAATTGGCCGGGGTATTCCAATCTCGAAAGGGGGGGGGGTCACTTTTTGTTTGTTACTATTCATTGTACTAGGTATCTTGGACTGGGGAATTCTAATTCTATGGATGGCATAAGAAATCTGTTACTTTCGGCCCTCATGGAACCATCAGGAATCAAAGGTAAACCAAAGACACATTTTAGCTACATTGACCAATGCTACTGTTCTGATATCAGCTGAAGAAGATCATGATAAACATGCACTGATGCACTGTGTGAGATTCTTGGATTTCACTATAAATAAGAAAAATTCGGTCTTTCCCATGATTCTAGAAAGTGTCTTGATACAAAATCTTATAAGTAAATTGTCTCGTCTCGATTAGCCCGGACATACATAGCTGATTACAGATATATATATATATATATACAGATTATACGTGTCTATTTTTGTTCCTTCGTTTATAACTCTTTTTGTGTTTCGTTTAGATCAAAGAGCAAGGAACTCAATACATGTAATGTTTTTTTCTTTAGAAAACTACGTAATACACTAAAATGGACGGGAAAAGGATACATCCTCAACAGGGTTTGGGTACTTTCAGTCAACGGAACTGTCCCCACTAATCGTTCTAAGATCACCGAATCCCTATAACCTTTGGCTAGCTTGAGCTGAAGTTGGTAATTAGGGTTTGTCATGTCTCTCACTAATTTTTTCCCTAGCCTTTTTAGTATATATTTTTTCTTTCTATTTAATATTCTTATTGGCGACAAACTTGTAGTCTAGAATCCTTGTGATTTTGAATGCATGTAGCCTACAAAATTTTATAATAGCCACCCTGACGTTTTTTTCTGGCTTTTTTCTTACCTTTGCTCAGTCATACTACTTTTGGATTTAAAGCGTCGATAGGCTAGAATATTCCATGTACTATTTATCCAAAGGGTCCCATACGGCGAAGAAGCACGGACTTTGTTGGAGTTCCTCTTCTTCGGTATATCTGGTCGGGCTTACATAATACATAGACATATCTGTACATAGTTGTAAGTGGTCTTTCTACATATTAGTCAAGAGTCAGTGAGGAGAAGACTCAATTCTGCTGGAAGGGGGAAGAAAAACCCCTCACCTCTCCAATTCCACCATCAACATATTTCTTTTGCTGGTGGGTGAACGGTATAGTAATCAAAAACGAGACCATGGATTCAAAAAAGACTGAAAGATAACCCACGCATGAAATCCGGAGTTTGTCCGGAGAGGTGGGTTTCTATTACAGATAGGTGGCGGGTTAACTTACATGTCCGATGCTTGTATGATATTGCCATACAGATATATTGGGTAATACATACATACATTCCTGCTAACCCTTAACACTATGTGTCTTATTTTTTTTTTAAAAAAGTAACTCTAAACATCTAATCTAGAGTCGATTCGGAAGCCCGCGGAGTCGCACAAACTTATATAACAAGGAAAAAGAGACGTTTTAGAGCTGCTACTGCTTGCGACGACCCGGGGTTATACTGTTCATTTTCACTTCTTTTTTTAAATTTTTTTTTTGATTTTTCATTTTGCCTTCTAGCACTGCCTACCTTGATTCTGTGACTTATATAGTGACCAGCTGATATGGAGCATTTGGCGGCCGTCGATCTAAATTGCCGCGATCACGGGAACTTTTTTATTTATTTATTTCCTTATTCCCCCATTTCTGTGTTCCCGAGTCTTGGCTACTTCCTTAGCCGTTCCGCGATATCCATCCAGCCTTGTATGCTAGTACTTTATTACTTTTATAGAGATTTCTTGGCAGTTAGCAAGATCCGATGTATAACATGCTACAGATATATTATACCAAAGCAGATAGCAAGGTAAGGAGAGTGAAGAGATATATGTAATTTTTCTTGCCCTATAGATAGACCTGGGTTAGCCAAGTGAAGAAGAAAAATAATAAGAAGGGATAGCTCAAGTGCCAAGACCGAAACTCTCTTTCCTTTGCCAAGCTATTCTGGCTCCTTTTTCCCAGCGGCTTAGCCTTTGCCGTGCTTGTCCTATAGGTAAATAGGCTGCCTCCCTTCCATCTCATCGCCGAGGTAGCGTTCACGGTATGCGTAGCGTTCTTGATGTTCTCTCCAGAGCTTGGCATCAACTCTAGTATGTAGCACTGACGGCAGTCTAGATGCTTGGGATCTTGAAATGTCACCATACATGTATAGAGACAAATATCGTACAAGTGTGGAAAATTCTTGATACACAATGATATATACTATCGACCTTATATCGGCGGACAAAACATGTAGAAAGATAACCGTCAGAAATATACCGTTGGATTATATTCTGAGTTGCTCTTATAGTTATTACGTGCACCATGTTTCATGCCACTTACCTACTGATAGTTGCATCATGATAGCTTGCTTTTTATTACTCTCTGGTGCTCTTTTAGCAAAGTTAGGGAACACTGTAGATCATGGTTATATCTAGAATGGTTATATCTAGATTAGCCTTTATCAATATTGAAGTTCTTTCTTGCTTATTAGTTGGAGGGAGAAAGGAAAAGAATAGACAACAAGAAAACAAGAAAACAAATATGATGACGACATTGAAGATTCCATAGCCTAGTTGGCAAGGGGTCGGCTTGTTTTCAGTTGACCTTGCTGGTAAAGGAGCTGTAACTATTAGCTGTTCTATCAATGTATTATAGTTAGTATATTAGTTGTTCTTGGATCTTTTAAGCTACAGATATGTATCTACAAACATACATACATATACATATATGCACGTTATTGCTTGCTGACCGAGGCACCAGCCTGCACGTACAGAAACACCTGCATATATATGTACACATACCTAGATATATTTGGTTGTATATATGTATGTTTATCCACATTTATCTATCCCTCTAGAACATATACCACATGCAGCACCATCTTCATCGTCTTCCCCGTTGCATTTATACGATTAGCCAACTGGATTGCTGGTCTGCCAACCCGTCGACGATCTCCGTTAGGCCATAATTTCGGCCTCTAGGCTAAGGTCCTGGCTTCCTGATACACTAGCATGTGCGTGTGTGTGTGTGTGACTGCAACCTGCCCTGTCGAGAAGCCTACATATATATGTATACAGCATAGCATCGCATCGCATTGCAGCACGTCTACTGCTAATGTTATATCGATGCTACGTTTAGGTTGTGATTGGCCATAAAGACCCAAGCTTCTCGTCTAATAGCTTCTGTAGTGATTCACCCATCCATATCTCTTCTTCCCTCGAATAAGCAAAAGAGAGAGAAACTATCGCTGGTGCACCAACACCCATCACACGTTGCCTGTATTCATTGCTCGTGTCCTTCCAGCACATAAGATGCAGCGGACACGTCGGATTGACGACCCTGAACGCCTCAGCACTATACTGATCTGTTCTATCCTGTCTGGTCTAGTATGACTCCATATATATCGTAAGTTTGTAGATACATACAAATGTACAGGTATATACAGACAATAGACACTCCTTCTTCTTGGCAATCTCATGGAAGAAAAGTGTGCTTTTAGCTTTAACATGTAGGATTCTCCACGGATACAGTGAATAGCAGTAATTCTCGTTACTTCGACGCATAAATCCTCGTATACTAACTAACCTGAATCTACACAAAACCGAGAAAAGATCCTCAAGAATATCAGTTTGCTGATGAGACTCCTAGTCTTCAACGTCATGATCACTCACTATGAAACAGGGTGATCAACTATATCAGACAAGGAGCTTCACGATCTCCGACCTAGTAGTAGGGCTATAGGACAATCGACAAGGTCGTAGCTATGCTAAGCAGAGTCTTCGCTATCTTTCTGTACTAGTGTCGTCCGGCTCTTGTGCCGAACACAAAAAATAAAGATTAAAAAAGCCAAGCCTGCCAAGCCGTTTTCCATCTTGATCCTAGTGTGAGAAAATGAAGAAGATAGAGTCTTGGCTACAAGTCTCGTAGTTAGTGAAAGACTAGAAGCGAATTGTGCCAGCTGTTCGGACCCCAGGAACTTTGAATTACTAATTTCTACGGCTATTCGTTTCAGCGTCTTTCCTTCTCTTTTTGCTTGTATTTGTTATCATTGTCTCTTTTTTCTTGATATCAGCCCAAGGATATCGTGAACTTTCTACAAACCTGAATCGTAACCCTGTCAACTTCACCCTATAGACCGTCTCTCTAGTGTTTCCAACAACCTGTAGCATGAACGAACTATGTATGTATGAGTAGGCTTCGCAAACTTGACTAGGTAGGGGGACACGAATTGTACTGTAAGAAATAAAACATAAAACCCTTCGCTCCGAAGCCCCGTTTAATTTATCATCATCTCTAGCAAATAGTTAAGACCCTTTTTTGAAAAGGAGGATATACTGATGGGTGGTCACCGCAAAACCCCCTAAAAAGAGTAGCAACAAGGTGAACTTCTTTGGCATTCACCCACAGTTGGTCCAGGGTATATCCCGAGTTTCGTAATAGTACGAAAACAAGTAATTATGAGCATGTCGTAGACAACCGGCAACATAAGGTCACATCTAGACTCTACTGCGACGGCAAAAACTACGTTCGAAAATAAAGAGACACTATCTAAGAACTTCTATGTGAATGCTACAGCAACGTCTTGATCCTCCAGCTCTAAAAACAACAAAACAGATACGACTTAAAAAAAAATCAAATAAGAAAGGAAATCTATAGTGCATATGTATGTAAAAAGGGCTAAACAAAACGTCCACCGTTAAGCTCGCTGCTCCCACGCCTTATCTTGGCCCTTCCTGTCCTCTTTATATACAGTGACACTAGCACTCTAGATGGCTATCCTTGGCTTGGAGCTCTCTGATCACACTCTAAACATATAGCTTGCCTTCAAGGAGACAAATAGAAGAAAGGCCTTTGTCTATACTACCCTGTCCCGTCGGCGGCCTCCCAACTGGTCTAACCGCAAAAAAACGACACAAAACTAAACTATCCGATGCCAGCCATCTGTGAGCATGCATATATGTAAGCGGTGTTATTGACTACTAGTTGTCTATCTTTTCCTGATTCAATAATCTCTTTATTCATATTGCCAGAATAAGCACCCAAGAAACAGCGCCTGACAAGTAGACATATGTACATTAATGATCCGTTCTACTACAGAGTATAGCCATGGCCACGGTTGGCTTTCTAAAAGAGCCAGTAAACTTATTAGCAATCGCTGCCAAATCTGACATAACGGTGTGCTTATTGTCTTAAACCTGCAGCATACTAAGATATCTGTACGTATGTACATGTGTAGGGATTCTCACTATCCAATCCTCCACCACACACAGACATAGTACAAAATGGTCGTATTTTGTTCCACATTGCATCACGTTGAGCTAGTAAAGCTGTAAAGTCGTATATATACAGTAGACATATAAATATATAGATATATATATATGAAATAGGCCCGTTAGCTCTTCATGACGGGCTTTCTTCCCCTGGCTTCTTTTCCAACAAGCTCACTACAATTTGTATCATTCCCAGGCGAAGCAGTCTGTCTAAGATGCTCAGTGGAAAATGATGCACATATCCAGCCAAAAGCTAGGAACACCTTTTTTTTTCAGGTTCGAGCGCTATAATGTAGAGAAAATACGAAGACATACACACTAATATATATTACCAAGCAATAACAATGACAAAATAATCATCGAGACGCAATAGACAAACGTATTTGGGTACAATCATAGATATTGTTCATATCGATCCAAAATAGGTTGTGATTTTCATATTTACCTACCATCCAACCTCTAACTATACAGCTATATCACCGGACTTATCTTTTCTCATCACCATCTTTCTACATCTAAATCGAGTTTTCCCCGCCTTGAGCTTCCATAAGTTGGCTTCTTGTTTTTCTCTTGTTCTTCGAATTTCTTAGCTTACAACTAGTATCCCGCAATCACTCCACAGGTTCAGTTATTTACTTGTTTAGCCGATTTGGAACCATGTTTCCTCTCGGCCGGTGAGCCCATCATAGACTTAATCACCCGCAATAAATGATGCTCCAGTGCTAGGCTCATCTCTCTTTCCTTTCCGAGTACTTGACATGAAATCATGACTAGGGTAGCCTCGTAGTTTCTCCGCCTTTGCTCCTCTTTCTTCTCCTCATTTCTCCTCCGCCTTCTTGATCGATCTTCCAATTCTGTCCTGTCTTGATACATTTGTTAACTTTCATGTGATCACAAAGTCCATATCCATATCAGCACTAGAGGAAAGAAGAGAAGAGAAAAGGATATTCTCACCCTTTTGCGTTTTTTTTTCTGAACTAAATGCGGAAAGATATTGGCACTCTCTAGAATGTAACCAAGCCTCTTTTGTAGATACTTGTATTACGTACGAATGAAAGAGTTTTGAACTCACATCTTCGTACTTGGATCTCACGTTCCATTTTATTGGAGGAAGAGAAGAAAGGAGAAAACAAGTCAAAAATATATATATCAGTACTAAATCAGCGCAAATATTTCCTCCCTGTAAACGAGGATCGTGATGGTCGGCCGACGGGCTTTTAGTCTGATATATCACGGAACTACACGGAAAGTACCACAAGCCGAGCGGGTACAAATTTGCGCAACAATAGACCCTAAGTTTACGTTAACCCTGTACGTCCGATCTTGACTACCGTTTAATTGCAGCGCAACGCAACATCTTATGACAACTGCCCACAGCCCTTCGCCTTGTTATGCACATACCACTTTCTTGAATAGTTACTATGACTGTGTTTGATGCCTAGCATATAATCCCCCCACGCCGACTGTACCGAGGTTCACCCTTGAAGAAGGGTATCCCGAGTCTAGACTCTCAACATCTTGAAGCACCACTAGATAAGAAACCTGTATTGTTTGCTATGGCTCGATTCTTTACAAATATAGTGCATTTGGTCTTCACTCCTTTCGGAGTCTTGGAAGTAAGACAATAAATAAACCTCCAAAGTCTTCTGTTCAGAACAGACGAACAGGACAAGTGAAAGACCTCAAGGTCTCAAACGAATAGCTGAATGGACGAACGTTGCTTATCTAGGGGGTAAGAAAAAATCACAAAAATAGCAAGGCTTGATAATCATATCGGCACTTGTACGAGCATAACTGAACCAGCCATGCAATATTTTTCATCCTTGATTTCTCTATCTTTTTCTCCAGACGAATGGGTAGTGGGTGGGTAAGCATAGGATTTAGCGGTATCTGAGACTGGTGAAAATGGGTTTCTAATCAATAGAAGTTATCAAGACATATACTTTAGAATGGAATGTGGTAATTGATGACAATGAAAGCTTAATATAAGATGCTTATCAAAAGATTGGCGTAAATATGCAATCAACCTTGACAAGATTTAATCTAAAGAGCACATTTTTTTCTACAAGTCTATATTCCATCAAAACATTGAGGCTTTGGCATCGTCATGGAATGGAATATATCCAATCTTATTAGTAGATATTATCACCCTCGAATTTGATTTCAACATTATCATGAGACAATAGCCATATAAGATAGAGCCTCACGTGCATTGAAAAACAAGTCATTCTGTTGAACATATGACAGTCAATTTGTGGGTAGACATTCTTTATGACTTGTATTTCCCCTTTAAATATTCGTCACGTCTCATCGAAGAAAGTAACCCATTTGATCTATCTTCGACCTTCTTCTTTCTCTCCTGATAAATTATTCTATCATAATCAAGCACGCCTTGTTACTGATACTACCCTTGGTTTAAATGCTTGTGAGAAAAAGCAAGAAATACAACTTTCAGCATTGCTACTACAACACTGGTAAACCTTGACATTGTCCGCCGATGGCATTCTTTAGCTGTTAAGAAAGGTATCATCGACCAATCTGCTTCAAGCCTGGTCTTTTTTTTTTATCCCGCGGGAGCTTCTCTCAAACAGAATACATGACCGACAGAAAAAAAGAACAATACAATTTTATCTTTTGATATTTGCATATCACATCACAGTGACTAGGATATAGTAGGTTGTCATTAGGCCCTATTCTGAAGTTGGTTTTCTAAAGTAGAAGTCGTAAGCCGATATGTGCTAGAATCGGGCCAAGAAAGAACTGAATATAGGAGACAACATGCCGGGTTTATTATATTGGTAAGTTACATACACACCATGGACTATACAAAACTCTCTGGCTTTACCCGGTACGAAAGCGGAATTTTATTCTGCTACTATCCGGGTATATAACACAAAATTCTAGAAAATAGAACATGTTGAATTTGTATATGTATATAGCTTAGTGGCAGCCAAAAAATCGGACTGTCTGAGAATCAGCGGTGTGCATATAATATATGATACTCTGTCTTAGTAAATCTGATGCTGCATTTCTCCGCCCCTTTCTCGTCGTTGACTTATAGGACTAACATATGGAATTACTTCCATTGCTGGTTAATTCACGTATATAAGCATAGCATAAAGTACATATGTATGCTGTATTTAAAGGGGAACTATGGAAGGAAGAAAAAGAAAGTACGGTAACAGAAACATGGCTCAAGCCACATAAGACATTGTGTTAGGTCTCGATAGATAGACAGCCTAAAGAAACATACCGGCGAACCATGATAGATATCAAGCCAACGTGCTCACTCAATAAAGCAATATGGTATTGATATCGACTTTTCAACAAGACATTGAGGGAAAGATAGCAGCAACCCACTTGACACTTTGCTTCAATGCTATTGAATGATAGAAAATTGCATTCCCCCCTTCCCTACCTTCAGACTGGACACATCAGCATTTTCCTGGTATCAACCCGCTTGAATTGATGAATACCTTTGCCAGACTAAAAGTATGTTTTGTCTATCCGCCTGTCTTCGCTTAAGCCGCAACGACATACCGCCGAGGGACAGAACCTAACAAACGGGTGGCTAGAGCATATCAAACAATTGTTCGCTCCATGTAAGTACCTTGTAGGAACTGTAGTAATATATGTAGGTACAAGATAGTCATGTACGTAATATATATCACATATAGGTACATTATAACATCTTTTTTTTTTCTATGTATATTGCTTGATCTGTAGAACATATCATTCAAATCGTTGATTTTTTTCATCTCGGATAATACCCTATCGTAGTACAAGCCATTAAAAGTTGCCAGTGTACAGCATATGAATATTTACTGATATGGCTCATTCTAACTGATATTGAACATCTCAAGTCCATATAAAAAGCCTTTTTGTATCTTTATCATGCTAAGTACTTCCTCGCCTGGATACGAGTATCACCACAGTACAGAATATTAACTAGTACTTTGTCTAGCACAATATGTCAATCATCATTGCAGTTAGCTGTATTTTGAGCACACCGCTCATGAATCCCGGAGAAAAAAAATCCAAGATAAAGAAAATACCGTGTCTTGGCTGATAGCAACGCCGATATAGGATATGGATTAGTTTGCCTCGAGAAAGGAGACAAGGAGGAGTCTGGCAACTTTGACTTAGATGCGTACATACATGGTCATATTTTTTTTTCCACCATCGGAGATGTCTCAGGCTTGTCTGAGTAGTAGTATAGATCCACGAGAAGAGTGAAAGAACACATGTGCCGTTTTGTTAAGCTTATGAGGCTCAATAAACATGCGGCTGGCCAAAATACTGAATATTTGGGCATAGTTGGCTACATATCTTGTGAAGATCTCAAATACCTTGACACGGGTTAGGCGGAAGACGTTGTATCTGTTCAAGTGTGCATCTATAGGTATAGAGAAGACGTGATTGCTTCTGTTCACCCTTGGCGTGTTGCTCCATTTTCTACTTTTGTGGTCTGCATCGAGTATCGTACAACCAAGCTAAAAAGCAAGGGTTGTAAAAGAGGTAAGCCATTTTATCGCTTAGGGCATCTATATGCCAAAACAGGCTATTCGAGCCCCGAGAAGAGATATACCTTGGTTAAGCGTCTTATCAGCATATACAGAGATAAATACAGCCTGTATAGTATCGTACTCTGATAGGGTGTTTCTGATTCCAAAGTAGGTCCAGGCTTTCCGGACTTACAGTTCCGGGCAAAGATTGTAATACTCAATATACAATTATAGTAAGCAAGCAATTCGATTGGATAGAAGTAGCTTACAACTGAAGTAACAACGAAATGTGTGTAATGTATCTTGAGCCATATTTGGTACTACAATAAGCTCGAAGTATATGTAATTGTATCATATATATCTACATGCTGAGCATGTTTGTAATGTTATGAGGAGAGTGGACGTCTGACAGCGTTTTGATGGATGGCAGACTTGAAAAGGAATCATCAACGTTGTTTTATAGACAGTCTGGACTAGATAGCTAGTCAATGAAATACTTCATGGACCCAGTTATAAAGAGGCGCCGTTCTTTGTTTTGTATCTGATAGTAGTCTATTAATCTCATTAGAAATGAACTACAAGAAGAGTATTTAGGCCTGTTCAATAATTAAGAACACCCCAAGGGGTAAATATGCTACTATGCCTGTATATGTTTCTGGAGTATGATATTGATATTGTCATATTTAAGGTCATTATAGGTAGACATCACATGCAATCAGATCACATCACATCACATTTTGTTTAAGTCCACGATTGTTTGTGATGTGACAAGTGACAAAAATATTTTAACGATGGGAGGGAATGAAGAACAAGCAAATACAACCACCCTTGAGAGTCTTGAGAGTCTTGAGAGTCTTCTGGCTGTCTCTTTGTTGTTTCGGTCTTTGATACATTCATAGTTTATGGCCCGTTTATGTAGTTTTCAACTATGATGGGGCTACCGATCTCCTATCTTGTCGTTTAAGTGACTGATGGAACTACATATCTAGGGTGACTATCATGTACATGGATCCAAAAGGAGAAACAAAAAGCCACACAGATTAGATGTTTGGTTTGGCGGTGATACCAGAACGGGTATATATCATACAAGGCGGACAAAAAGAGAAAGGAGTTTGCGAGATTAGTCTGGACCGTCTTATCTGGTTGTCCGAACAAAGGCAAGATAGCTGATGTATGGCTGTCTTAGGCTCGCTTACGCCAGTCCATGCCCTACTTGATCTCCTTTTGGAGCTGAGTTTTAGGTAGCCTAGTGATTCTGTGTTACCTGTTGTCTACCTTTATGTAGAAAGAAGAAAAGGAGTGTGTAGTGTCTAAGATACGCTGCTTATCGTACGACATCAGGGCTATTTCAATATTTGAGTACGGACTAGCATGACAAGAAACCTTTAGACTTGAAGGTCTTCGTCATGTGCCATGTCTTCTTGCTGGATGGAGGACAACGAGAATCATATCTAGAGCTAGATCGTCCGTGAACTTCACGGAAATCCGGCTCTAGTCTTTACTACGCTACAAGAATAGCAGTCCGCAACCAACAACTTAAACTAGAAGGCGAGCGGACAACCTTAAGTCTTTAGGCTATGGCCTAGAACGGACAAGGACAATGAACCTAGCATGATTATGACATAAAGTAGTCAAGTCTGACAATCCGATTAAGGGTCGAAACAAGGCCACCCACCTCAGTAGCTAATCATTAGGTTGGCATTGATGCAAAATACGATGCCTAGAACACTAGATGGGCTTCTTCTAGTACTATTATGCCTATGTTTTGTATATGATCCGTTCGCTCATAGATTATGCTGTTTTCTGTAGATCATCACCGTCAGCCTCCATTTCTTGAAATCCAGAATCTACCCGTAGTGCCAATATAGGCCCAATCAGATCCGTCGGCTTGGTGTTACTAGCGATGGAGGCATTTTCTGGGGTATCCAAGTACCTTGCACGATCGCTTACATGGCGTGTAAGAAAGATTGACTCGCTGCTCCCTTGTTCCTGCTTGATACGCTCGACCGCGCTCGCATAAGCTGCATCGTACACACTAAAGCTGACAGATGTAGGTGACTCGGCTACACAGTCCATGTCACGGTCGCTTTTAGGTACGTGGTATTGTGATCCAGTGCCGATTCCAAGGTATCCCAGCATGATTTGGGGGTTCTCGGGACTAGAGGCGCCAGAGTAATCAGGGACATTGCAGATGATTCCGAGTGGGGATGACGGTACGCTGTTGATATCTTCATCTACTGGTAAATCAAGTAGGTTGGGATGCCTGTTCTTATAGCGTTGGCGTCTCTGTGCCAAGTCAGCAGCAAGACGAGTTGTGTCGGCAACGTGATCGCTGGTGATAATGGGCAAGCTAGGTATATTTTTGCTAGCGTTTTCCTTTTCAAGAGCTTTGCGTAAAGCAACGCGAGTCTTAAGTTTGTAAAGAACTTTCATCTGTGGTTACGAAAGTGACGTTTGGTTAGATCCATGGAAAAAAGGGAACGCATAGTTGTCTACATGGAAGCAGCTTACAACTGTGAATATATTGGTGGTTCTGCGAGTAAGCGCTTGGCTCAGTTCTAACTCGTTTGGCGGCGCGATGAGCTCCGTGCAGTTCTCTTCCTCTGGGAGGAGAGGATCTTCACCACATAAGGTGACCCATGGGTGTTCCTAGGAAGATCCTGTGTTAGTAGAAGACCTATGAAATAAAAAAACAAGGTGGAGTGAAGACATACTCTTAACTCTGGCATTTTGATACGCGTAGCTGAGTCTTTGTCAAGGATTCTTCTCATCAAGTCAGCAAACACGGGATCTTCATCCTCCGGCAAGTGTAACTCCTGTGCGCAAATGTTGTTGAACATTTCAATGACGTTATCGCCCTCGTCAAACGGGATCTTGCCATAACGGAAACAATATAGCGTCACGCCCATAGCCCAGATATCGACTGCCTTGCCAGCAACATCACCATGTTTCCGGCGGCATAGTTCTGGGGCCATGAAGGCGGGCGATCCTGCGTCCTTGGAGACTTTCATGTCATTATCTCCGAGACTGTTGAACATTTCTGATACACCGAAATCGGAGATCTTGAGGACGTCCTCGCCTGCTTCATCACGAGAAAGCAATAAGTTATCAGGCTTGATATCGCGGTGAATGATACCCTGCGAATGAAGATACTCGATGCCTAGAATCAGGTCACGGAAGTAGCATCTAGCCTTTTCCTCTTCTAATGGAGTCGCAGTCTTTTCGTCGTCAAATTTTTGAACAACACCATCCTTACACATCTCTAGGACCATGTAAAGAGAGTCCTGATCTGGGTCGTCTAGAACCTCGACAAGCTTGACGAGATTCTCGTGATGAAGCTTCTTCATGATGGCAAGCTCTTCTCTGATTAGAAATAATGAATCACTGCCGCATATACTATCAAAGTCCACTGGACCAGCAATTGAGACCCGGGGACTAGGTGGTGGTCGACGACGGTCTCCAGGTCCTGGAGGAAAGCGTCCTGGACCACGAGCACGAAGAAGCTGTGATTGCACACGACGCCTTAAGCGAGACTTCGAGAACTCCTTGACGGCCTATCAATACATTGTTAGCATGATACACAAACGGTCGATATGGTGAATGCTAAAGCTTACATATTCGACGCCAGCGGAGTCTGTGCCTGTAAATACTGCACCATAGGCACCATGGCCGATTTCTTTTCCAAGGCGATACTGATTAATGCGTTGAGAACGGTTACTGTACTCTGAGCGCGCATTGAGGGTTTCCTGTGTAATAGAATCGTAAGAATGAATAGTAGATTGGACAAAGAAATTGCTAGTGCTTACTTTGACGATAGTCCGCATCGACGGTGTTCTTCTATGGTGACGCATGGGGCTATGAAAGCCACTGGGAGTACGAGAATCCGGTGACAGCATTGAGAACTCGCTCAATGTACGTTTGTGATTGTGGAACCTAGCGCAAACACAGTAACAGTTAGTCGATCGTTTGGCTGCGATACGACGGCCCGAGCCGCAGGTAGAGCCGTCTAGGTTTGAGACGAGTCAAGCACTTACAGTGGCTCTGGGGCACCTGGAGTCCAATGAGTGGGCTCCGTCTCCGAGCGTATCACAAGCGGCTGCGGAGTGAAAGCGGGCAACAGCATCATAGCCGGCGACTGGGCGATAGGCAGTGGCTCGTCATAGTTGGACCCCGGAGTCTGTAGACTCAGTACAGCCGGGGGATCGCTCATGACTAGAGGTGAAAAGATTTAATATAGAAACGGATAGAGTTGGATCAACAAGGTCGGTGCCTGATGGATATGTAGATGAAAGATATATAGATAGATATAGAAACTCGCCGATGACTGATGATAAGATTTTTTGAGGGTTGAGATTTAAAGGGATTTTTTAGCTGATGAAGTTTCCCTTACAAGTTTGACGAACGGGTTGTTTTGCTGGATTTTTGCTTCTGTCCGTCGTATTGCAGATTATTGATAATTGATAAATCAGAACTTGAGGCAAACCATCACACGACACGGCAGGCTTTAACCAGCTATCAATAAAGCGTATCAAGCTGCCTGAATTGCAGCCGGGCAGATTGAAGGAGGGAAAATCCAATCAAGGAGATCCGAAATGGAGAAATGGAGAAAACGATGGTATGCAAGATAAAATGATGAAGTAAATATATATATATATATATATATATTCCAGAGTTCAGGCAGGATATCGCAACTGCATAACCAAATAAAGTCTCGATGTCGGAATCCAAAACGCAATAGAGCAGGCACAAGTCCCAAATGGTGATTCAACGCCTACTAAGCGAGTAGTTTCCTGGATCGGCCAGCCATCTACATCCGGCTTGGCTTCCTCAATGTTTGCTGGTCCTAGAAAGACCTGGAAATAAGCTTCAAAGCTTCAGCCTGTCGCTCATTCATGCGTGCAGCTCGGAAACATATCCCAAAGAACCCTACGACTGCTAAAACCATACTGATGTAAATTGCGTCTGCTTCATAGCTCCCAAATCAGCAAATTAGCGCTGTCTTTTTTGCCTGTTTGCTGCTCTGCTTGTTTCGAACCCTGCAAAGGGTAACTGGATGTTGAACATAGACATAAGCATTGGAAACTCCAAAAATAAGACACTAATACTTTGTTAGGCTGTCCTATCCTCCCCGCATTTAGGGTTGCCTCCTAGTCAGACTGGGCTGTCCGAAACAGCAGCGATACCACATAACTACTTAGTACCCCGCCAGCCAGTAGCTTCAGCAAGCAAGTAGGCTCGTCTAGTCGCATAACCTCGCTAACTTGATAGGCCTATGCCTATCCCTCGCTCAGCTTTTGTATCTTGATAATGGCTATCTATCTGTATATCAAAATTCACCATTGGTTGTCCTGAGCGCAAAGCCAATTACACATCGCGAGATTTCTTGTTTGCCGCCTATCACCGGCGCACGCGACATTTGTTGAGCCCTGATTCTTAGTCGTCGTAATCATTCTTTACACATGAGTGGTCTTTACCTGATATTCTAGACCGCTTTTACTTGCTGTACAGAGGCACCTCTAAAGTTGCGGCAGGCAATGAACCGATAACCTGCTTGAAAACTAGCCTATCTTGTTTCGTCAATTGTAGTCGTTGCGTCTTCTCCGTTGTCCGAGCACATTTACCGTGATAACCACCTGCAATAATGGTCATCTACGCGTTCTACATCTTTGATCGCCATAGTATGTTGCATCATGTTTGCCTGGTAGACTAACCAACCTTGAAAAACCCTTGGCTAACCCGCCCCTGTGTGTAGCGGAATGCGTTTACACTAGAGCGTGGGCAGCGCCCGATCCCCTGAACCCTTCTTCGCCGCCGCCACTACCCGCGAAACGCACGACTGCTGATGATGCCAAACTGATATTCGGAACCATCTTCTCGCTTCGTAATATGGTCCGCAAGCTAGGAGGCGAAGACGATGCCTTTGTAGCTTATCGGACCGGAGAGTACAAGCTTCATTACTACGAAACGCCGGCAAACCTGCGCTTCGTTATGCTCACAGATACAGCGATGCCCAGCATGCGCAATGTGCTACACCAAATCTACATAAACCTTTGGGTAGAATACGGTAAATCGTCCTGTCCACATTTTCACGATATCAGAACACATGGACAATGCTGACAAGACATAGTTGTCAAGAACCCACTTGCGCCAGTCGAGCATAAGGGCGGCGCAGGTGTGAAGAACGAGCTGTTTGAAATGGGATTGGACCAATTTATCAGGACCTTGATGTAAATGTAATTAATAGCGATGATTTAACGACACAAAAGATACCATATTACACACATTCAATATTCTCATTTCCGACATGTGATTATTTACTTTTGCACGAGAAAGCTTAGTTTGCTGTTGTTATGCGCCTAGTGTGGAAGGCGGTGAACCCGGTGAGCGTCGGTCAATACACAAATAGGCAGTAGATTGTTCCACTCACCGAGATAAGCGATAAGCCTGTCCATGAAAAAAAAATTGGCCAGCCTGAAATCTCGCCCCGCGAGCATTACCGCGACAACTTCAAGCTTTGAAAGCTACAGAAAAGTCTTTTTTTCTTTTTTTATCTTCTTTATAGATCTCTTTGTGGTTTATATTTCATTGTCCTTGATTCCCCCTCCCAAATATAACGAGTCTTGTCTCGGCTGCCACTATGAAGTTGACCACAGACTCTGACGTCCCCGTCTACACCATCTCAGGCGAGGACACCGCCCGGCCACTTCCCGACTGGCTGTCGCGTAAGCGCAAAAGACAGTTGCGCCAAGAGAGCGAAGAGGGCATTGAGCTACTGCAAGATTTCAGTTTTGAAGAGGCTAGTCAATGCCTGCAGATCAGTGAAGATGGTGAGTGGTTGATGAGCACGGGAACCTACAAGCCGCAGATTCACACACATTACCTGCAACACCTTTCGCTATCTTATGAACGTCATACCGATGCCACAAACCGTCGCTTTGTTCTGCTATCTCCCGATGCCCGCAAGAGTTTGCATCTTCAGGTCGACCGCGCTCTCAACTTCCATACCGCCGGAAACATACACTATACCACACGCATCCCGCGATACGGCCGTGATCTCAAGTACGATTCACGGTCGACCGAGGCCCTCATCACCAGTGTAGGCCCCAATGCGGACGGCAATGGTGAAGTTTTTCGCCTCAATCTCGACCAGGGACGGTTCATGAAGTCTCTGGAACTCGATATCGGTGGCCACAGCACCACCTCTATCGACCCAGTCGGTCTACAGGGCGCCATTGACGCCGGCAGTATCAACGCTGCAGCTATTGCTGAGCGCTCACACGGTCTATGGGCGTTCGGTACTAGCCTAGGAACCACAGAGTTCTGGGATCCACGATCACGCACACGTGCGGCAGTTCTACCGCTACTTAAGAGCAGCTCATACAACGCTTACGAAAAGGCCGGCATTAGCTGTCTAGAATTCGACCGCAGCGGTCTCAATCTAGCTACAGGTACGACTAATGGCCTGGTATATTTATATGATCTACGGTCACCACAACCGCTGCTCAAGAAGGATCAGGGCAATGGCTGGGCTATCAACAAGCTTATTTTCCTAGAGAGTGACACGGCTAGTGTGCGCACAACCGAGGGCAAGATCTTGTCGGCTGACAAGTCCATCATCAAGCTCTGGGATCGCAAGGACGGCACACCATGGACACACTGCTCATCAAGCGTCGACATCAACGATGTCGCCTGGTACCCAGACAGCGGCATGCTTCTCACAGCCAATGAAGGCCCACGCCAAAACATCTTCTTCATACCCACACTAGGCCCTGCGCCACGCTGGTGTACCTTCCTCGACTCACTAGTCGAAGATTACGCCGACGGTACCGGTGCCGTAGTCGGCGGCAGTTCCAACCAGCCCGCCGGTCAAGTCTATGACAACTACAAGTTTGTAACTATTGAGGAGCTACGCACACTACAGATGGCCCATCTCGTCGGCAAGACGGGCTTGTTGCGTCCTTACATGCACGGTTTTTTCGTGGCTCAGAGACTCTACGACGAAGCCCGCCTAATAACGCAGCCCACGCTATGGGAAGACCAACGTACCAAGTTAATCCGGGCCAAGATCGACAAGGATCGCGAAAGCCGGATCCGCGGCCACAAAAAGACTCTGGCAAACGTCAAAGTCAACAAAAGATTGGCCGAGAAGGCCACGACACACGAAAACAGAAAAGCCACCAAGATTCTCGAAGACGATCGTTTCCAACGTCTCTTCAACGACGAGGAATTCGCCATCGACGAATCGAGCAGGGAGTTCTTCGCTATCAACCCCTCCGCAAAGGTGAAGTTCAAGGCTACGAAGGCTATCGCGGAGGAGAAACTCGAGAAACAACGCAAGGAGGAAGAGGCGAGAGCTCCTACAAAGGGCAAAGGTGGAAAGTTGCGCGCTGCTGTGCCGATCAGACACAGAAGCGATGGCGGTGGCTTGGCAGCTGTCGCTGGTCAGGTGTCTACGGCAACGAATACGCGCAGACGGAAAGCACCGCGGGGTTAGAGGACTTGGGTCTTTGGAAGATATGGTATGGAGTGTTGGTGTGGGCAACAGAGAGGAGTATGAACATCTTATACTCCTACTTCGCTCCCTTGTCTTGATACCGTCAGTTATGGATTGTTTGTTCGTTTCCTTTCACACAAAAGCATCTAGAGCTTGTCTTGTCTTCTGCCAGTGGTATATTTCTTTTTTTTTTTTATCACATTTCGAGGCGTATCTTCATCTTGTATTTTACATTCTAAATACCATACAAATGCCCTGGCTTGTTTGCTGGGCTCCGTTTCTTTGTACTCATATCATACATATTAAATATTGCGTTTCCCTTGCTGGTACTATAATCAAGTTGTACTATACTCATTATCAATTTCGTATATAGTTGTGCATCATTTGGAAATAAGTAGAAAAGAACCAGAACAAAGCTATAGGGCATGTGTAAACCCCAAGGCCCAAAATATAGTGTAAAAGTAGATAGAAAGAAGGAAAGCAACAAGAAAATCAAACAATACGTGCTATGAAGGAAATAAGATAAGAAAAAGATCAGGCTCGGATTAAAGAAGCGGTCAAAGTTGAATTGTTAGTTACACAAAAATAGAACAGTAGAGAAAGGGGAAAGTAAATGATAAAAAAAGAACAGGAAACCATAGTTAAGTAACAGCGTCTATATCTTAAATCTTAGTGGCTGCCCAGAGTCACCTTCTCCCATACGTTCTCAAAGGCAGGGTCCATCATTACCATGTTGTTTTGCACGGAATTGTTCATCATGATGACGCTCTCGTCCTCTTCTTCGCGAGCTGTTATCAGCGCAGTCTTCGCTAGAGGCGATCGCGGTGATCGGGACATGATAGCCCGAGGTGATTGCAGATTTGAGGGGGTGCCGAATGACACTGATGGCGGCAGGTCATCCAAGCCTAGGTCGCCCTGCACTTCGGACTGCCAGTTGCTAGAATACACAACGGCGGCGAAAGCCTCTAGCTCGGGAACACGCTCCATGGCTTGTAGATATTCGTTGGTGGTCATTCCGCTACCGATGACACGAGCCTCGCGGGCTAGAATCGAGAGGATCTTAGGAAGCAGTATCACACGGGTAGACCGCAGTTCGCGCATCTCTAGTGATTCGGGGCGGACCTGGTCTGCTGAAGGCAGCTCATATGCAGTCAGGGCAAGTTTGTTGTCGATCAAAGTCGTAAACCCGCAGTCGAGAAGCAGGGTTAGAACATGGGTGAAAGAGGGCGACTCAATGATATCGGCAGTTTCGTCAAGAAGTCTGCGCAGAGATGCGGGGGCAGTAGCGAACGAAGCTCCCTCGGGTGAGGTAGGCTGTGAGGTGGGATCGTTATTAGACGCCAAGACACCAGACTTAACAATGACTTCATCCTCATCCTCACGCCGGGGTAGCATTGTGGGAAGCCACTGTGCCTTTCTACGCTCTTCTGGGGTAGCTCCCTCGACCATCTTACGAACAGCTAGAACACGCTCGGCCATCTGGTCGAAGGAAAGCATATCGCGAGGGCTTAGGGGGCCATAGACCTGACGCACGGCAATTTCCACGCGCTGCATGACGAGCACCCAACCACGGTTCAGGATCCACCAACTAAAGGTCAAGTATTTGCGGTTCGTATCAAAGTCAGAGCCGAAAACAGCCGAAGAGTCGATATCGTCGTTGTTCTCAAGGCTGATGCCAGACGAGAAGTTGGGGGTTGCGAGAGAGACAACACTAGACAGGTAGCTTCGGCGACCAAGAAGGTTGAGTTGGATACGAGTAAGCATGGTAAGCAGGGCCAGGGTGTAAACCAGAGTAAAGGCACGAGTGATAGCTATAAGATGGTGTTAGTAAGGTTTCTTTTTTTTCTCATGTAAAGAGTACACAAGGCACGCGAGCTTCAATTTGTCAACTTACAGCTAATAGTCAAGTCGGCCCAAAGTTGGCGCTTCGTCTTACGCGCAGCTCTGGAAGCAGCGGTCTTAGCCTTAGCTTCAGCAGCAGCAGCTTGTGCGGCGGCTTGGCCACCGTCTTGGGCATCTGCGGGAATTTGGATGGTAGGGATCTGTGCGGCGGGGACCTCATTTTCGGCGGACGATGGACCAGCCTCCATAGGAGCCTCGATCGGTTGTTCCGGGTTTGTTGTCGTATCGGCAGCGTTGGAAATAGGCTCACTATCTTTGGGGGCTTCCTCGGCTTTGGCGGTTTCTGGGGTAGGTATCTCGGACTCAGTATTGGCAGTCTCGGCTGGAGGGGCGGCAGTGGCGGATTCGATGTGTTCATTGGTGGCCTGAGATTCATTCTCGTGTTCGTGGACGGTTGGTGGAATATTTGAAGGGACCAGCTGCGAAGGAAAAGTGACTTGGCTGGCATGGATACCGCTCTCGCTATTCATGCTCCGGCCGTCATCCTCGGTAAGGGCGGTGTCTGCTAAACTCGGCGGACCACACGTCGACAGAGTAGCTACAGACCCGGCCCGCTTGACGCCCTTGACGCGCTGGATCTGGTACGTGATGTTTTCAGTGTTCATAGCGTCGAGAATGTTTTGTGTAGCGGTCGGCAGCAAGGCCAGCACGGTAAAGGTGCAGTCTTCCTGGTTCTGCTCGAATCGGCGGCGGAGGCTATATCAAGAACAAGGCGCGTTAGTTGGCTGACTCGGCTTCATGGGCCCCCAGGCCAGCACGGAAAGGTGAACTGACTTCTCTTTGGCAACCCGCTCGCTGCTTAGGCGTTCGCGGGCATCGTTGATCTTGCCGACTACATATTGGGCGGCCATATAGCCGGCGCCAAGCACACCCACCCCAACCGCGACAGGTGTGCGATTGCGCTGGAACCAGCGCCGCGTGGCAGACAGCATTGTGCTGTTAAAGTGGTGATGGGCTTATCGGGCTTCAGTGCAGCAGATTGGCACGATATGCGATAAAGGCTGGAGCAGTCGATGCGATGTGAGGCTGGCAAAAGGTATCGCGAGGCTCGGTCAAACTGATGCAGAATAAAAGTGCATGTGCAAAAAAAAAAAAAAAAAAAAGATTCGTACACCAGATCCGGGGTTCTTGTTGTATTGTATTAGAGACTAGCCTCTGCATATAGCTTTTGCCCGCGGCTCCAGTTCCAGCTTCTCGAGCTCCAAAATTGCAGCGCAGTACAAGCAATTCGACGGCAGTGAACTTCACGTGCTAATCGATCCGAGGCTCTAGCTCTGGCCTCAGGTGCTACTGTAACTGTAATGGTAGATGTCAACTGTAAAGCATCACCTGTAAATGCGCTGGTAGCGCTGTCTGCAGTGCTACTACAGCTACTACAGTAGAAAGCCCAGGGGCCAGGTCCAGAAGAGCGCCCCCTGCATTGATTCCGCTGCCAAAAACAAACCGTAAGCTTCAAGGCGTGGCGCCAGTCTGTCCACGCCACCTAGCCTGGTTAGCGCCACACATATGTCGTCACTAGTCACTCAACAAGACGGGACAAAAAAACGGCGATATCGTCTAGCTTCCAAATTACTTCTGTACCGATCATAGTATTCTCAAAAGCCTCTTAACTGTCCTATCGCTTTGCTCACCTTCCTATTCACAGATGGCCTACCCATCGGGAGCCAACCTCCGATCCCTTCTCCCACCCGTTATCACCAGCTCCTCGTCTCGCTAACCAGAGTCTGCTCAATCTCGCTGCTACAGGACGATCATTCCCAGCTTTCTGCTTGCCGTCATTGAATAGCTCGCCTGGCCTCCACGCTTCTTTCTGCCTGCCAGGTCAGCCCATCCATTGCAGATGTTTAGTCCAGTCTTGTTTGTGTTTGTGCACATATTTCTCGTCCTTATTTGTCTCCTATCTCCTTTGTCTACGTACACTATATTAGGGCTCCGAATACCAACGCCTCTGCGGAAAGGACGTTAGTTTTCAATTTGTCTTATCTCTGAGTTGAGCTGCATTACTAGTAGTGGGGTAAAACACTAAAACGACTGCTGTTGGTACTACTAGAACTACACTGCTTCTGGTACTATTATACTACTACTACATCATTATTCGACCTGCAGGTCACGCCGCGACGAATTTTTTTCTTTCCCTTGTTTCTGGCTTGCTCTACTATAGTCTGGTACGTTTCAACAGCTACCAATAATATTTCTAAGTATCCCTATTGCCATATGTCAGTCGATAATTCGCTGCTTCTTCAAAGCTGCCATCTATCTTCACCTAAACCTTTTGAGCTCTCTTTTGTTTTGCCTGTGCCAGGCGCTGTACTTTGCCACCTACTCACATTTCAGCTCGCATCAGCGAAGAATCGAGTCGAAGCACCAGTTTTCTTCGCCGTCCAGAGCTTGCGCTTTGAGCGCCTGCAATACCATCCGGCGTGTCCCCATCGCGATCAATTCTCTTACGTTCCATCTGCCCTCCATGGACCAACCAGAGCCTGTTGCCCGTGAGTTTAGGCTAGAAGCCATATCGGACTCAGACTCTGTCAGAGATATCGTTAAAGGTACATCCAAGTCCATCACTTCCACTCCCGCTTCCTTCTCTCGCCATGCAGCTTGGCCTGCGTTGACCAGACAGCTCTTCGTTGCTCCCCCGCCCTTACTACCAAGCCAGCACGCCTAGCTTCCTCTTTTCCCTTTTTTACTCGCATCGCCAGCGTCCAATGCTCCAATCGCTAACACTTGCTGGTTGCGCGCATGCGTTCCCCATTCTTGTGTGGGAATGCGCCTGCCGCTTCCTTTGTTACTAATAGCCATACTTCATACCATCTTCTTCCACCGCTATTTTCCTACCATTGAGCCGCGCACCCGTAGATGTCTAGATCTGCGGCTTCCTTACGTCGTTGATGCTGAGCTGGAGACTTTAATCGACCAGCGCGCTGCTCAGCTCGCATATGAGCTCGAAGCTACGACCCGCTCCGGCACTATGGAGGGCCTGCAGTCGTCCAATGCTAGTCCGCTTATGGGCGGCGGTTTCTACGGTTCTCCTAGGTCCAATATGACGGGTGTTTCCGCAGGTAGTTCGCCCATGGTCAGCCACAACATGTACGCCGAGCCTCCGGGAAACAAACACGGCATCGTTAAGATCCAGTTCTTTGAACGACGCCGGCGCACAGGCTGGCTGCCCCGTGCCGATGAAGAAGTATGCTGGGAGTCATGGACCGTCAAAATCTCCATTGCCGATCCACGCAACGAAATCGGTATGTGTGACTTCTTTTTCCATCTACTACCATTACTTTGATGTCATTTTCCTACTGTTCAATATATGTTTTTCCGTCAAAAGCGGGGTGGTACTTGGGTGCCATTATTCAACCTTTCCACTTACCACATACAACTCTATAGCGGTTACACAGTATCACACATCTAAAGATCACATGCTAACATTGACAAACTTCAATAGATCGTGCAAAACTCCGGAAAGCCATGAGCCGCACTCTTCTATCTGAAGTCATGAAAATCACCAATCATGTCTCCATCAACAAGACTCATATCCCACCGTTATCATCGACATTAACAAACCCATTCCCATATCAGATTTTGGTCAATCCCAAGGAAGCCTCTTGGACCGGCCGCCTGCGCATGTACTAGCAACACCCCCTAATCTTGGCTATGGAGATGGCTCGGAGTCTCCTCTACAACAGCCGGCTACATATGCTCTGGCTCCCTGACGAAATTGTCTCATGTACCCACCCAGCCAAACTTCGGAGTATCTCCAAGTGTATCCGTTTTGGTGTACCGAGCACGTTGATAAGTGTGTTTCTCATCTATCTTTTTGCTGGATTCGTTCACATCTAAGACACTAGCCTTCTTTCATTATTCCCTCTTTATACTCTTCCACGTTACACCCTCTCTTGAAAATATTGCTCTACCCAGCGTTCTGTCTTGCTCTTCTTCCCAATATCGTTTAGTTCATCGGCTCATTGAGGCCTTCCCCTCGCTCATTTCTTCTTTTTCTTCTTCTTCTTCCTCTACCCTACACACCTTTCCATTTCCATTCATGCCGCTATTCATATTTTACTGCATATTTCACTGTCATCCATGTTCTCTGCAAGCAACGCACCACTCTCTCTCTCTTTCTCTATCTGTCTCTTTCTCTCTGTCTCCCTACCAAAAAAGTAATATCCCTAGCCACGCAAAATTAAACGGTGAAGGCATTCATTCAGTCAGTCTTGAATAATCACCTGGTTGAACTGTATGCCTTGGTTTTTTTTCTTTTATTATCATCTTTTTTTTTCTTTTCGTATCATCGGTTACAACAGATAGAGCGGACTTTGCTTCCAAAATACATTCTAGAGTCAAATCAAACTTGAAAATTTAAATAAAAAATAAAAAAAAGTGATAGCCTTGCCATTCCTTCTCGTTCTAGCATATGAAGTCAATGTACCATCTATTCTAGTTTTTGTTATGTATTGTATCTTATCACCTACCAAGTTATACCTTATAACTGCATATCAATGGCCATCCTGCCCCTTATTTCTAAGAGCAAGTGCAGCATCTTGGAATTGCAATTCCTCTCTTTGAATAAACGTGTGCGACGTGTGGGCCCCTGGATAGAAAAATAAATTTGAAGAAAATGAAAGAGGCAAAAAGGCAAATTATATCATGGTATCCTGCCTTATAGGTAGTTGCCTTTTCTCATAGTTGAGTTCGGGGTGTGTTCCACTAACCAGTTTAACAGTCTCCACTCAGGACGACATGACAACTTGTATACCCTCTATGTTCCTGCCTTCTATGATAATTTACTAAAGGCAAAGGCCAGATATTGAATAACTGCCTATCCATAGCCCTCAATACATGTAATTCATCTATTTCTCTTCTTAACTAAATTTGTAAAATAGCTGCTATGTTTTATCTGTTTTTCGGGAAGCTACTCAGTTTACTAACAATGTTTTTATCAATATTTTATGTATCTATAAAAAAAATTCCAAAAGTACCTTCTCCAAATTTCTATCACCTATAACTTCTCAACGAGAAGCTGATAGCAATACAATATAGTCACAGAAAAAAGTAAACAGAAAGAGCAGATGTGGCGTGATATCTGTTGTTGTTTATGTATATTTTGTTGAACTACAAGCTTCACTTCTAATGATATAGGAAATAACAACAAAGGCAGCCCAACAAAATCAACTACATATGAAAATAACCTAATAGAGCCACGAGAGAGATAACAGATAGGTAGGGGGGGGGGAAGGACAATTTAGAAAAGATCAAGGTGCGATATAGAAAAACTAAAGTAATATATGCCAGATATGGCCAAGCACGCACAAAAATTGAAATTATAGATGAAAGAGGTGGTGTCCTTTTTTCAAAGTCCTATCCACCACCAAGTAGAACGGAAAACAAACAACCACGGACAAACAAAAAACAGCAGTGCCCCAATATTATCTCTTTTCGGATGTATCCAACTACTAGTAAGTGTTTGAAACAGAAAGAACAACAAAGTTCGAGGAACGACAAGTAGAGTGATTGGGGATGCTACTGGAACAACAAATAGTAAATCAAGCAAAAGCAAGCAAACTTGGTAAGATAATAAGGTATGCACTATGCAGAGAACCCAATGTCCTATAAGCTACTGCGATAGAAAAAGTAAAACGAAAAAATCAACAGCCTGGTATGCAAAATTATGAGTAAGGGAATAGATTATTCAGTCACCTGAAGACTGAAAATGCCAAATATATATATATATATGGTAGCTCATGTAAGAATAGGAGCATAAGATGCAAAAAGAATATGATGAGAACGGAGAAACAACTAGAGCTACCAATATGCCAACTAGAGCTACAGATACGATTAACACGCAGACCTTTCAACGAATACACAAATTTACATGACATATTACAACAACGAAATGCATTCTTTAGTGGCAGAGAGTAGAGAAAGTGGTGAAAAAAGGATATTTGGGTAAGATAGTTGTTGTAGTAGTACTACTTAATAGTTAAACAGTAAAGAAAAAGGACAGCAAAGGCGCAACCATTGAAGAAGGATAGAAAAGGATGATTCAAATCAACCAAGGTCATTCCTAGACCAAAATAACAACAAGAAAGTAAGGTTGAAGTAACAAATAATCCAAAAAAGAGATAAGAAAAACATCAAGATGAAAGCTGCAACATAAGGCGTGCTTCAGTCTATAAAATAAAATAAAATAAACCTGGGAGACTTCTCCAACAAAAAAAGAAATGGGTGGAAACCCCCAATACTAATCCTCCGATACAAGAAACTAAGGACCAATTGAAAAACGAAAATGACAAAGATGAAACTATGTGCGGGGTAAGAAACGAAAAAGAAGAAAAAAACAACAGAACGCCAGATGTGATTTGAATTGGTAGCAGTTAGGTCGTCATCATAGCAAGATCATATTGGGCCTCGGGTCATTGAGACCACTAAACAAAGCGCCAATCCCGAGAAGGAATAATTTGTAGATGATAATGTGAGAATAAGAAAATAGGAGGAAAAAATAACACTAAGAAAAGTAGTCTGATAGAGGATAGATGGGCAGTATGGATTCGTGACTTCGTGATAAGGTAGTGCGTTCTAGTTATGTTTGGAAAATCGAAGAAGGAATGATAGTAAGAAGGCGTAATGTACTCAAGAGCACTTTTTGGCGTTTTTTTCATCAGGTTCATTCATACACTATGAGTGGATCAGAACATGGCGAAGTTGAAACTACCTTGACTGGCCTGCTTTAGAGAGCCAGAATTTGTGTTGTTGGTGTTGTTTCCCTTGGCGGAAGGGTTGTTTTCTCCGGAACCTAGCTTTTGGAAGCCCTGTAGCATATCGAGGCCACCAACTTCAGCAGGTTCCTCGAGAACACCATAGTTGCCATGGTTATAAGATAGAGCAGCCCAGGGGAGCTCGGGAACCTGAATACTAGGTGGCGCACTGCCCACGGAAGACATGGTAGGCGCTATTGAAGGTCCGCGAGACGCATCAGCGGAAAGCTGAGGGGGAGGCGGCGGTAATGGGGAAGCCATAGTAGAGGCTTTCAAAGGCGAGCCCATCAGATGTTTGGAAGGCGAGCCGATAGTCTCAAAGGCATGGCCCGAAGTTTCCAAGCATGCTGGGGCATCTTCCCAGATCTTGGGGCCAGGAGAGTCCAAAAGGGACTGGGAACGATCAAGTCTGCCACGTTTCGGAGCACGCTTTATGGGAGAGCCCTGCTCGAAGTTCGGGATGCTAGCGAAAAAATCTTCGTGAGGCATATCTTGGAAGATGTCAAAGCTCGTCGTATCAATGATGGTATCGTTGAGGTACGCGGACTCGTCCAACTTATAGGCCGGGCTCCAGGGCGTAGCGTCGCCGCCAAATATACCAGTCATCTTGCGGAGAGGAGACTGAAGCATATTCTGGATTCTGTCACGATGGAGGCGTAGGTTGGTGTTAGGTGACACAGACGCGGGGGTCTTGATAGAGGCCTTGAATTTCATTGCTGGCGTTAGAGGGTTCAGCATGGGGGCAGTGTTGTGACGCAAAGGTGACGACGACTGGGGGATGTAGTTGACGGAACGGCCCTGAGACGGGCTCTCGAGGGAAGAGCAGCGAAGACGGGCAATCTCCTCTTCAGCACGACCGCGCTTATGACGAGCACGGTTGTCATCTGTCGAAAGCATTTTGTTTTGGCGCATGACTGAAGAGTCAAGCGACGAGATGTAGCCACTATCATCCATGGCCGTAAGCTTCTTCCGAGACTGTGTGACTGAAGATCCCATGATTCTAGACGATGTGGGAGTGCCATTGTGGTGGCGAGCCACGGGGGGCGACGAATGAATATTCGAATGCAAGGACGAATATATGAAAAGATCCAAGTTTTGGTCATTGGCAACCAGGCGATCGTCATTCTCATCTTGGCCAGGCAGATCGCTAATCGGGATAGTAGCGTCAGATGAGACGTCGGCAGCCGGGGCGAGACATGATTGAGTGGTGGGCAAAGTCGGCAGCGAGTTCTCGAATTGCTGCGAATGCTGAGACATAAGGTGCAGCTGAGGCTGGCCACGGCTTGTCTTGGAGTATTGAGACGGGGACTGGGGCTGAACATGAGACTGAGCAGGCTCAAGACGCGAAGACATCACTGGGAAGTTCTCGGCGGCAGAGGAAGTCTTGCGGACAGGCTTATCCTTGACAAACTGTGATTCGGTGCCCTCAACGATATACCAGTAGTTTCCCTTACCCGGATCGTCTTTGCTGCGCTCCATCTTGGCGAAGGCCTTGTTCAGACTCAAGTTGTGGCGGATACTGTTTTGCCAACCAGCATCATTAGGGGCGTAGAATGAGTAGTTATCTGAGATCCACTTGTAGATCTGCGACAAAGTAAGCCGTCTATTAGGAGATCTCAGAATAGCCATGCCGATAAGCTGGGCGTAGCTGTGCCCAGGCTTCTGGCCATCGTCTACGATAGCTGGGAAGGCGTCGTATTGGGGGATTTCAACGTAGTCCTCTTCCAAAGCATACTTAGTCTTTTTGTTCGGGCGGTTGTCCTTGATAGGAGCAGCTTCCATGAGGGTACGTTTGCTAGTTGTCTTGACGGGTGTGTAGACATCGGGGGTTGGTGTCGGTGCTGCATACAGAAATTGGTGCATGTTCTCCTTCTCGGCGACAGCGGATTTCGCGTCGGATGAAACTAAAGCTGATGATTTTGGTGTGGCAGTCTTGAACTTAGAGAGGAAAGGCTTCTTCTTCAGTTCGTCCGTAGTAGACGAGGCCTTTGAAGGAGGAGGGGCCATAGATGTTGAGTGAAGCTGCTGTCCGTTGGAGCGCTTCAGCGATGAGAGAGGTTCGGAGGCACGCATCTTGGCCGGCAACAGCTTTCCCGGTAGGTCCGAAAGGCAGGCAGAAGGCATGACGACGGAGTTTGTAGAAGTGTCCTGTAGCGGACGGCGTGATTTCGTTGTAATGCCATGCGCAGTTTGCTGCGGCGGCATCTGAGAGATAGACTGAGAAGTCGATTGGCCGGTGGACGCCGAGGCCACAGAGGGCATAGGCGCGCGGCTCGACATCTGGGCGACTGATGCGATGGATGAGGGCAGATATGAACTATCGGCGAAGATATCGTCGTTGAACGTAGTTAGAATATCAGGTGTCGATTGTGAATGACTGGCCATGACAGGCCCTTTGAGAGCGGTTTAGGTTCAAGATCGGGCTCCCGCTTGTTGGAGGAGTATCTAACTAAGTTGTGTGACAAAGACTGAAAGCAGTAACACGTTAGCCAGGCATTGACAAGGAGGTTGGTTGTAGATATGCAAGGCAAGGCGGGCGGGCGGGTAGGTTGAGTTGGGCAGTCGACGGAGATATCAAGTAAGAGCAAGTGAATGTGTAGATAGCGAGATTGTAAAAATATACGATGATGTTGTATGATTTTTAGGTGTCAAGGAAAGAAATTCGGAAAATAGGTACACACACAAATGGTCTGATTAAAAGGCGGAAGAGGTTGAGGGCCAGAGAGGAGAAAAAAAAAGGAAGAAAAAAAAAACCAGTCTGATAGAAGGTTTCTTTGAGAACAAGAAGGAATAAAAGATTGGTTTTCTTTGACGTATCGACAAAGAGATGTTCTCGCAAAAAGAATAAAAAGGTGTAAAAAGCAAAAGCAGGCGGTGGAAGGAAAGAAAAGGTCAAAGAGCAAAAAGCCGAGAAAAGAGGAAGTAGGAAGAAGGCCCTGGTTAAAGGCAGAGCAGAACAAGCCAGCCCAGCCCAAACCAATTCAATCCCAGGTTGTTCAAGTCGGAGTATCCCTTACTTCAAGGCAACCCCTGGACCGTACAGTACGTACAGTGGGTGTACGGTACGTCTAGCAGCGGCAGTGAGTGGGTGAATGGATAAATGGGTGTGAATGGGATGAGATAGTTGAACACAGGACGCTGAATTCTTTTGCCAGAAGAAGTGATAGCAGCAATAAATATAGCAGAAGACAAAGGAATGAAGGAAGTGTATAGGAGAAATTCTCTTCTTGTTCACAGAAACAAGAGGGACCAGAAAAGTCAAGCAAAGCCTAAGCTTGGTACGGATAGAAATGGGATATTGGGGAGCATTACCTTTCTAATGTCCAGGCTCTCTGTCTTTTTTATGGCAGTGGAGACGAGACGTTAAAAAAAAAAGCTAGAAAATATGCCAGGATTTGGTGGTAAAACTGACGATAGGACGGACAATGGCCGACGTCAGATATGGATGGCAAGGTAACAGTTTTTTGTGAAGATGATTTTTAAGTCTGTCTTCCTGAGATAGAAGCAAGGAAAAGGAAAGAAAAAATTAAGTGAAAGCGAAAGAGGCGGTAAGAGAAACGCTATAAGAAGCGAGAGGATGAAACTAAGGGCAGCAGCCAGCCCAATGGTTGACGCCGAGTGTGATAAGGCTCAAAAGCAAAATATATAGACCTTCAAGCAAAGGCTTTAGTGAAGACACAAGCAAAGAAAAGCCTTGACAGGACGTTTGCGGCGCTGAAAAGAAGGGTATCTTGATCGAAAGAAACAACTAATGGCAGGGCAAATAATCAACTAAACTTGTCAACCGCAAATCCAAAAGTCGGGCTTGTATAAATTGGCCGTTAGTATCTCATTTTGAACTGTACGGCAAGTCTCTGTCCTTTGCAACTAACTTACAGTCTGATTACGTGGTAACGGAGGACAAGGACAGGCCAAACGTATAGCGGTGGTGGTGAAGAAAGACTGTGCAAGTGGCGCTGTTCGTAAAGGTCTAGCCGTGTCTTCAGGGACAAACGACGTAATGGCAGACAGAGGGAGCCAAACGCTCAGGGCAAACTAAGTAACAGTGGTCAGAGCTATCGAGATAGCAAAGTAAAAGAAGAAAAAAAAGAGAGAGCAAGGGGGTAGGTAAGCTTCGAACAAAGGAAGCAGGGATCGACGAAACTAGTGGCCAATACCAAAAGAAAAATAGAATGTATTACTAGCACAATTGTAACACCCAGCAGCTATGGAGGGCCGTCGGGTGGGTTGAATTACAGTAGTTTTTTGTATCCTCTGATTTTTAGTGCGGAAAATGGTGATGGAAAAGAAGATCGAGTGAACGAGGTTTTTTTGAGCGGAAGTAAACTTCACTGAGAAAAAAAATTAAGAAGAGAAGAAAGAAACGAAGATGGGAGCTCACTCTGAAGAAATATATACGCTATAGATAACGATCACGAACTAGAAACTACTTCTTTAAGTCCGTTGATAAGTATTGGAACATAGACAGCGGCAAGAGAGCATGTATACAATTCTTCTTCAGGATATTTCCTCTTCATATACGTTCAAAGATATCACAGCAAAAGAATTACCTATTCTGACTATGATGCCACTTTCACATATTGAATTTACAATTAACTAAAAAGATATCTACCAGCAATTAATTATATATATCAAACGGCAGCCTCCTAACTCGCGAACCAGCAAATACAGCAAGTATGCTAAGCGTAGCTACTCAGCCCACAGCTGGGCAAAAACAAAAAGAAGAAAAAAGGTTAGGTTATGTATATATCGAATTATAGAAAATGGATCTTCTTAATCAAAGAAAAAACTGTGCTCTTGCCGTTACAGCAAAGGAAGGAACAGAACACACACTACGCAAGGACCATGAGAGCTTCAACCCTAGCGAGCCAATAAGCGCCGGGCTAGAAGCTCAGCAAGGCCCACTAGCCAGTCCCACATGGGCAAAAGAAGAGTAAAGTAAGAGGAACAGTTTAAGAAGAGTACAATAGAAGGCTATATTAAATATAATGTCACAGCTCTTTCCTCTGTGATATTTGAACGAAATTCAAGTTTTCAGCCTCGTCACTTTTCCTACTAAGTCAATAATAATAAAAAGTATCCAAAGTTGTCACATTCTTGTTTGTTCATTGTGTTGGTTTATGTTTTTTTTTTCTGTTCTTTTTACAGCTATCGCGGCTGCTTGTTTCACTAATGAATGTCATGCGGTTTGTCATTAAACCACGAATTCTATTTTTACAGATGTACATCGTTCTTGTATTCTACATAGTATATTTCGGTGCCAACATGCCACAAAGCCGGTCCAGACCAGATCGATTCAGATGCTCTAGCACTATTTTCAATGCAATCAGCGCTTTTTTTGCGTCAAAAAGAGGCACTTTATAAGTCACATCAAACTTATATATGACCTTCCCCTCGTCATCCTCTTCCTGCTCTTTGCTCCCAAGTACCGAATACAGAAATGTACCAGGGATTCGACGCGTGCATGTGAGAGCTACTGTGTAGAAGACTAGCTGGCCTTTATGCAGGACCAAAACACGGTACTGCGTCGAAGTTACGGGTACTTGTGGGCTGGCTCATCCGTCCAACGCCTTGGCATCCATAGCCACTGCAACGCTATGCGAGCCTCTGAGAGATTGGTCTTGAATCTACTTGTTACTTATCACTTGCGTCACCGAAATGTAGCCCCTCCCCAAAGAGACCTATGTACTAGCTCTAGGTCTAGTAAATTGGCCTACTATCGGAGGAGCTACTTCTACTAGTTATCATGGACATAAAACAAAAAGACCTTCGTATATACTCAAGTTTGTTTGAAGTTTTTATATCTCTATATATCTGCTTCCAGTCTTTTCCTTTTTTTTTTGTGACAGCAGTCAGGAAAAATGCATAGGTCAGTTAAAATGGTTGACTCAAAGTCAAAAGAAATTGCACGACCTGACATGTCAACGAACCAATACAAACTAAGTTGTCTACTCTGGCGATACTTGGTACTTATCTATCTCGCCAGGAATATCATGCTAAACCTACCAAGGAAGTTGGAGTCTTTGATTGAGACTCCATCGCCCGTTCGTGCTAGATATTGGCTCCCCATTCCCCATGGCATCAACCAATTAGTGACAGAAGCACTAAAGCAAGTGTCAGGCCACCGTCTCCCTCTCTTCTCATCCTCATTACAGCAAAGTAAGAAGTAACAAGACGTATATATGTACAACTAAAGCACATATTAGAACAGCTAAACTATACGACAGATAAGAATTACACAAGTAGACACAAGATGCAACTAAACTTTTCAAGATGGGTCTAGTCGAGTTGATGAGAGATGCACACAATTAAGACTTTAATGTTCATCTGCGATAACTAATGCACTCATATCTCTTATTCAAAATGACCTTGTTGCGGTTTTGCAACTAGACTTGCTTTGCCGCTTAATACATATGGTAGAGACAAAATGAAGACAAGGATAGGAAACTCTACAGGGTTTATGTTCTAACCCTTAGAATGCAATAGCATTTTAGCAGTCGATGATTGCAATCCTTTTTGAACAACCTTTATACCTTTCACATCCAGATTATATATTGCAATCACTTATTTGGCCTGTGTTTGAGGCCCTGTAGCAATACGAGGAATTGAAAAAGGAAATAAAAAAAAGAACAGGACGAGGCCCTTCTTTAGGTCCCTTGTTTAACTTCATCTGATGCCACTATCAGTCTAGACACAAGATAAACATGATATAATTGTATGCACTTATCTCTCGAGTATTACGGTTAAAATATTACTGAATACTACAATGTATATTACTGGGTAAAAAGGAAAAGCCTGCATCAGCCTGGTGCCAGCACATCATGCTTGAAACTCAATCAAGCAATGTCGTCTTGTCACTCTCCAGCCCCGCGACTTTTCATTTACCAAGAGGAAATAAGAAAGAAGACTACACGCAGATGAACATGTATGTATATCTGTACATGCTTGCATATGCGGGCAATGATTGCTTTCTCCCGTGGTTTTATTTTTAGGTATCAATATTGGAACCTAGCTCTGAGATATCAAGACTAGATATGATGGAAGCATACAATTTCTTAGTCTACACGAAGAGATGCACTCTGTGTTTGATACATTTGTATGCATGTATTGATATTTTTTCTACGTGAACTGAACTTTGTTTCTTGTTACATAGTTCTCGATCTGGTCTGATCTTCCCGTCCTCCACACAACCATCAATTCAGTTTGAGAGACTGCTCGTTTCATGCGTTAAACTGATCACAAGAACAAACTAGATACATATGTAGATACATACATACAAAGTGGTGGGAACATGAAAGAACAGAACATAACTAAAACTAATGATTCCGGCATTGGAATTATCCTTAGCAAATTGTAAGCATCAGCAGCCGCCTTGTGGCTGCTTTTCTTACAGGTTCAATATGCACAGCCCATATACTTGCAGATAATATGTAAATAAACTATATGTGGCATGATGCACAGCTTCTTGTAGTGGTGGCAAAACTGTTGATCTTTTTGTCTTTTCTTTTCTCTCATGATTCTGACTGGCTAGATATGTATTCAAATACTGAATATAGTGCTAAGTTCTCTGTGACTGCGGCTATAGTGGCCGTCTAATATGCGGAGCTAAAAGTTGACTGTTTAATGTTTTATGTTCCAAGTCATATTTAAGAGAAAATTCTCAGACTTTTCCTTTGTCTTGATTTATGCTTTTACATTCAATTTAATCGAGCTGATTGGCCATGATGACATGATACTCATATTTCAGTAGCGCCCGGAATGTATCAATGTATCACTGGATAGGCAACGTCTTTGGGAATACGTATCTAATCCTTCTTATCTTTGTGCACCTCTCTCTGCTTTTGCCCGGTTCACCAGAGATCTGACTAGACGTTTAGGCCGTCTATCCTTTCATCGACATTATCCACAAAGCGGCTTAAGATCAAATCATTGACAAATCCTTCCATCAAGTGCCGATTGAGCGAAGTAAGCACTCATTCGTTGTCTATAGTTGCTCAAGGGAGCTAACATGTATATTGCTATTTTACGAAACCAAGAAATATATGCCTCTGTAGTCCAATTTAAGCTAGTGTATATTTAGCTCAACTAAGGCTACGTGCGTAGTTGATACATACAATGAATGTGATTATGTACTTCTAGCTTCGTACCAAGCTTGCGCAAAACGAAGTATCATCTATGCAAGGTTAGCTTCTTTCAAAACTAAGTCAATAGTCTCATTCACAACTCCCCATCAAGGCAGAGCCAGCCAAACGAAGAAAATTCAAACGCAGTATGTGTGTCTTGGAATGGGACGACCCCTCCCTTCTCGGTAAGCGAGATCATTATTCTCAGACCATGCATATCTATACACATGCGCTTATTCCTTTGAGCTTGCTTTCCGGCCAACACATGAAAATAAAATGAATCAAGAAAGATTATCTCAAGTTAACTGTTGGATAGAGGGATGACGAGAAAGAGGTAAATCTTGGTTTCGAGAATCTACAAGGGACTTAAACTGTCTCAAAGTAACTCTAGAATGAAAAGACCGTCAAGTCTCACATCGTCTTCCTCATGGGAAACTTGAGATCTAGGAGATTGTATCTGTAGATTTTGAATCAAGTTTGAATGAGCTCACAAACCCGGAAGACAATATGCAAGAATGAGTGAGAGCAAGAGAGAGAGACAGATAAAATGTTACGGAAGGCCGATCTTGATAGCCGCCAAGATTCGTTTAAAGATTAGGAAGAGGCGACTTTGAACGGACAAAGAGGTCTAAGCAAACTGTAGTAACATAGGTAGTTAGTTCATGTGTATCTAGTGGATTTTTACAATAGTTTTATAGTACCTATTCTTCATGCGTCGTAAGCTGTGTTAGCTGTATAAGTGAAAAAAAAAAAAAACCCCCCCCATTTAGGCCCCCTTTGTAGTACAAATAGAGCAAACCCTTAATACAACTGATCTATGTATAAACCCTCGAAAACTGATGGAGAATAGCAGCACAAATTACATTGTTTAGGCCCACGAAAATGAATTCAAAATTCATAGCGCACTTTTGTCGACCCCTGGGTGATATTGCCGTTCTCTTTTGATCTTTTATCTTATACCGCATTTTGAGCGCTAAATCAAATCTGCTAGTCGTCTTGCCCCGGCCCTGGCATCAATTAAGGACCCTTCGCATCGCACTATAACTTTGCTCGCTTGACGCCTTGCTTTCATGTAGACTTCAGCTGACCAAGTTAGCCCGATCTTTTTCCATTTCTAGGATATTCCTAGATCAATACAGATACACATATATGTAAGTACATACATCGTACATATCGAACATATGCATATATGTAGTCTTGAAATAACAGATATAACGTTCATTGAAAGAGGAAGAAGAGCATGAAACTTCATCCCCGTGTTGTTAAATGATATGCCTTATAGAAGCAAGGTCAAGAAAAACAAAGCTCATCTATCTCTGTATTATTATATGCAACGTACAATGACTAACGCACGATGAGATCACGATTCGGTACACAGTCCTACTCCTTCTGCACGCCGATGTTTTAGGAAGAGATAGATCTTGGTGTAATTGTATACTCTATAGTGAAAACGAGATACATACATACACATGCATCTATAGACAGAAATGAAACTGAGCCTAGAAGATAGCTACTTGTTCAACATCCTTACAGCTAACATGGGCTAGCCCAATGAACAATGTCACATGGCCTGGAATTCATAGCTTGGACTGACTGGAACTAGGCTCAAATTCCCTGTCAATTTATACTCTTCTCCTCTCTTCACATTAGGTTATCCTTATCTAATATCGTGGCCTCCGAGCCTCTTGAAAGGCCCTCTGTCTAGGATCTTATTGCTGCCTCTGTAGCATTTGTCTAGGCTGGTCCTGCGCTGTGACCCGTTGTTCTGCTAGCGACGAACTATAATAATAGACATGATAGTATAGTTATTATACATAGTAACAGCCGGGAAATAGAAATTCTACGATTGATTCTTGGAGACAATGTAAGTAAATTTGCAGGTTATCAAGAATCTATGATCGACGGCTCTTAAGTATGCCCCTCCGATCGTCTTCTCTGCTATTTATCGCTTTCTTCACCATGTTACATCGTCATATGAGTAAGGAGATCCAGCGGAAGGATGCAATATACATATAGTAGTATAGTAGGAATGCGGTCGTAGGAAATAGTTGTAGGAATAACAACAGACTAGACTCGAAGATGAGCAAAAAAAAGGTCAAGGCTGCTGATGACCCCAAAGAAGAGCCATCACTTAAAGGACAGTCATGCGGCCATAAGAAGCAGAGATACCCTGTATATCTGTATCTTCTTTCGATATTGCCTACCCACGAAACGACTGGAGCATCGTGTCCGAGTCCTACTAGTTGTTTTCTTGCTGCAAGTAGCCTGTCTAAGACGAATATGCCGTTTGTTGATTCTGTTTCTACTACCTCGTTAAGATCTAGCGAAGCTTTGTCGTCGTTGTTCATGCAGTTAAAACGCACACGCATACGCATATGCACATAGATATAGATCAAAGACGCACACTATCACTACAACATATAGACACTATAGAGAGAATATGCTATATGACATGTCCAACTCTTAGAAAAGGAATGGCTCGCTATACAAATAGCCGACCGACCGACCGACCGACCGACCGACCGACTCACCCGCAACTTTCTTACTGCAATGTGATGTGATGCAATGTTGAATCGGTTGGAGATCCTGGGTCTGTCTATGCAAGTTTCTTTTTTTCTTTCTTTAAGAGTAGCAATGTTATAGCAACTAGTCGTGTATATTGAATCTGGTCTTTGCCGCTCATTGACTCAAATTCACGAACAGAACTAGCTCTGTGATTGCGAATAAATTACGCTAATTATGTAGTTTAGATACTAACGAAGTCTATGATCTACGAAAGATACCAAAGAAAAAAAGGATATAGAGTTGGAGAGCAAGATTTTGTGCGAAGTTGTGTATCCCTTGACTCCTCTTTATCTCTCCAATCTTCCTCTTTAACATTCTTGTGCCTTTCCCAACCTTTAAAGGGCTTCTTCGCTCTGAAGCGAAGCAAGACTTTTCGAAGATCCAGGGAACATCCCGGAGATATAGCTGACTAGGAATTTGAATGGGACAGAAATCTCTTAACCTATATCGTAGTCAACAGAGAGAAAGAAAGAGAAAGAAAAAAAAGAAAAAAAAAAAGGCAGATGATGCACGGCTTGGGCCTGAAGAATGAAAGTCTAAGTTGATAGAAGTAGCACCATTGCGAATATAACATGAGTAACTACACTTTTATGCCCTAAATCTGGCCCCAGCACTAACGAACTCTTCAATGATAGAACCTCATGCAGCTACAAGAATACAGCACTAATTCTCTCTCTCTAGTCTTTTCTTTCTTGTTCTCTCTTATTACTCTGTAGGGCCCTTTTTCGGTACCACAAACTATACTTTACGCCTTACATGCCCCCGTCCCCTCAGAGGGTTACCTGCTCAACATCCCTGACCTGTAACCATGTCTTCTTCTTGTTCTTCTTCTTTCAAGCCTGCTCATTTACAGCTGTGCCGTTTAGCCCTTGATGGCAATAGATCGTTGCCCTTTTAAAATCCTTTGCATACTCACGAAAGATGGACAGATAGACAGCATTGCTAGTACATACATATCTGGATACATATTATGAGACCAATGGGTTACTGAATTTTGGGATTAAGGACAAGGAGAACATGAGAGGTGTTTGACTCATGTAGGCTGTGGTCATGCGTATTCCCGTACTTGTGTTGATTGAGCTCATGTCCTATCTGAGTCTGCGATCTTGACTTTGAGAGTAGAGTTAAGGACAGCCTAAGAATCGATGGAATGTATGTGTAGCTAGCCTGAGATTTTAGCATGAGGCAGACGAGAGAAGTTTGGAAGACCAGATATCATTCAAGTTGTCGTCAAGACTACTCAGTTCTCTTACAGACTGAGTAGTATTTGTATCTGTATACTTGCACAGACACTTGACTGAAATGCGTCTTCTCTCTATAGACCCCTCTATTACGTATCCAAAGTTATTCCGAATGCCACCCATCACTCGTCGAGTTCCTGCCAGCACATCGACGGGTTTCGTCTCCTTCCTTAGTCCTTGACAACATAACGAACAAGAAAAATACTAGGATTTCATCCCCGTACCGCTCTAGATTCTGATACCAATGTTGAAGGAACTCGTTCCATATATACGAGGGGTTCTTCTACACACAAGGTTATCCTTTCTGGCAAAGTGAACAGATATATATCTGTATACAATTGTATGTATCGTCTCTTAAAGATCATGCTCGATATCTGTTTGTCATGTTGCTTTATGGTTCACAGGCAAACCGGCTGCAGCCGCAGCCATACTATAGAGGCTGAGATAGACCCCAATTATTTTGTGCTTTGGTCGATCTTTTTCATCAGTGTATCAGTAGTATTGATTGTGGCTTTGTGCATAAACAGTATGTGCTAAGATAGATGAGGCCAGCCAACCAGAGACGACATATAAGCACTGTATAAGAAGATGAAGATGAAAAGTTTGGTTTCAACTTTTTTTATTATTCTTACGTACTAAAGCCTATCCTGGAGTCTTGTTCCGGTCCCTGAAGAATACTAGTGCCACAAAATTTACGATTTTTAAAAAATATAAAAAAAAAAAAAGCTCTTGTCTTCTTATGGAGCTAAGCTTACCAAGTCCTTAATACGGAGGAACTTTGAAATAACTTGTAATTTGAAGAGTAAGCTCGGTTTTGTGCGATGAAAAGATACAAAAGTATTCGATTGTCATATTCAACTTTTGTTCGTGCATTAAACTTTCAGACCAGGTTCTCCTTACCATTGAAGACCCAGAAAAGAACTAGGAATACATCATTAACTAGGAGATATAAAGTACACTAAGAAAGATATAGAAAGAAAGAAAAAAAAAAGGTATTTCCGGACTTTGCTTGTGTAATGGAGGCTGAAAAGAAGAAAATAAATTCATAGCCGATCATCATATGACATAGAAAAGAGAAGGAAAAAAAAAAAAAAGAGAGAGGCTATAATGTGACATTCTGGACCTCCAAACTAAAATCCTCGTTCTAAAAGGAAGGAAAAAGACTAACGACATTTTTTTCGTTGCTTATATTACGCTTGGTTTCAAAAGCTCCGTTCGCCTCATTATTGAATATAGGAAAAGAAAAATATTCTCTTACTGTATAATATAGCAAGACAAGGTCTTTATATCTTGAGTCTAAAAGCCAATCCAAAGCTGTGGCAGTATTGTTCACTAAACACGATAGTCTATCATATCTTTCTCATCTTCCTCGGTTTGATCTCTTGCTATGCATAATTAAAGGCCCGAAGAACGACTCTTGTCACCGTCACAGCACCTAAAAGTAGTCTTATCCAACAGAAATAACAGGCAGTTAGTGAACTAAAAGGCAAAAAGAGAGGGCCAAAGTAACATCCATCCCACAAAGATATATATCACCATTCCCGGCCTATATCGAGTGTTTCGTGTTTCTTAATCTTGCTGTTGGCTACTCTATTCGTGATCTCGGGCTAATTCCCTTGGCTGGTCTGCTTCTAGTATTGTGTTTCTATCATATCACAGATACACTATAACGAGAATTTAACGTCGTACTAAATCAACCTTTTTCTTTTTTCCATGTGATGGCCTAAGCACAATGTTCTCTTGAATGAATTCCTGCCTCTCCTTCTTTTTTAAAATTCTCTTCTAGTTTACGTTTGCTACTTCATCTCGTCATGATACAAAGCGGCCCGAGCCCTTTTTTTCCCTTTTCCTTCTATGGACTTGGGCCCTAGTTTTCCGAGAAGCCAGGGCTTTGACCCAAAAAAAATTTCTCTTGTATTCTTTTTTTTTACTCATCTTCCTTTTCTTGACTTGGACCAAGCCTTCTTTTTTGGCTGGTGTGATTGATTGATTGATCGGTGTAATTCCCGACAAAACGGGACAATCAACGAGGATCATTCTAGTCTGTGTGTGGATGAAGAAAGTTGAGTAAAGGACAACTGCCATTCTGTCAAAAACGATCGTGACTTTTCTCATGGCCATGTTTGCTTGTCTCTCCATTGTATTCCGTGAGCCTTCTATCTTGTTTCTTACGGGGTGTTCTAATACTTTTTTTCCGTCTTGTATTATTCATGCGTATATGTATATATTTAACCACCCACACAACATGTCATCTTGACTCGCCGTGTCCGTCACAGTAGAATGAAGAAGAAGAAAGCTTCAGCCATACATATTCATGCAAAAGCCACGGTGTAAATAAGAGACCAGGAGAGTATTAAGGAGACCGACTAACTGGATTGCAAAGCCTCTGACAGTACATATATATATATATATATGCATATACGTATATAGTATAGAAGAGGGGGAGAGAAACGCCCTGGTAAAAATGACTATCAATCGTACTTGGCTGCTTAAATCGGCCAGCAACTGCTCCAAGCTTTTGGCTTTCCTTACGACTTGGGGACGAAATCAAATCTCTTTCTCTCTCACTCTCTTTCTCTCTCACTCTCTCTCTCTTTATCTCTCTGGAGGTTGTTTGATATTCAACGGGATTTTTCCGGTTCTATAGACCGCCTTCATGCTCATTTTTTGCTTCCGTATATGAGCGCAGTTTGGGCTGTGTTTTCAAATATGCAGGCGTCCTTGATGATATGTAATGTATGCACACTTTGTATCACAATATGCAGAACAAACGAAATCGTCTGTGGAGACTTTTGTCCTCCTTATTAGGATCAAGGTTCGTGGGGTGAGAGGCTGGTCATTGCACCCTCTCCTAGGGTTACGAACATTTCCATAACAACCCTAATATGACAAGGGTTGGTGTTTGATCTAGATAAGATGTGGTCAACGACTTGTAACTCATTGATAAATAATGTGTATGAATGTATTAATGACAGACTTCATGACTATCTCACTCAATGACTCCCATACGACATATACCTTGATACGGCTAACCATTGTCCCTCAAGGTTGCTTCACCGCTAAAGGACATCCGATAATCAGCATCCTGCGATGAGTTAATCCACACCATACTAGCCTCAATAGCGGCTGCTACACGGTGAGACTTGGCGACATTCTGTGTGAAAACAGCGGCGCCGAGACCATACACCGAGCTGTCCGCGATATGCAGCGCCTCTTCCTCTGTTCCAAAGGTGATAAAGGCGACAACAGGACCAAATATTTCCACCTGAAATATGGTCGGCTTGGTATAGTACCCCTTGCCAGAAATCTTGGCCGACTTGCCGCCGCGGACTAGCTTTGTGCCTTCAGATTTACCGCATTCGATGTTCCTTATGCTATCGTGAATTTTGCTGACCTGCGGGCCTTGGAACATCGTAGCTGTCCATTGATCACCAATGACGTTGACGGTTTTGGTGCGAGCCACATAAGCCTTGATGAAGCTATCGGCGATATCCTTGTGGATGAGAATGCGCAAAGTATCTGTACAGATCTGGCCCATATTGCTAAATATTCCTATGTGCGTCTATTTGATGGTTTCGGGGATATCGTCGGGAAACACGATAAGCGGTGACTTACGCCAGTTTTTAGCGTCACGTTTTCGAGAGTGCGCCGCCAGCATCGTAATATGACAGCCAGTCTGCGTCGATCCTGTGAATGCTACTTTGTCAGACCAGTGGGTGGCCGACTAATGCACTACCGACTTGACGTCCTTGGGAGACAACCGGCTTCTTTTATTAGTAGCGCTAATATGAGGGTGCTCAATGGTGTCTGCTCGGCTCTTGAGGACGACTGTGTAACCGCAGACGAGTGCTGGACACTGCTCCTAAGCTGCCATGGCCAGTGGAAAGTTCTATGGGATGATCTGGCCAACTACACCAATAGATTGGCGTAGTGTGTAGGCAAACTGAAGACCATGCGTTGGGATCGTCAGGCCGTGGATCTTGTCGACTGAGCCGGCATAATAGCGGAAGGTGGATGCGATCTTAGGTAGGCCCTGGCTCAGGGTCACGGAATAAGGCTTGCCTACAGAAAATTCGCGGAACAGTCAGGGATCTATATCCGTGATGGGTATGGAAACAAAAGAAGAGAAGTTCTTACCGGAAATCCCAAGCTTCAGCGGTGGCTAGAATCTCGCGGTTCTTGTCAATAAGCTCAGATAGCTTAAACAGGAGTCGACCAAGTTCTCAGCCGGAAATTATCTTCCAAGGCCTAGACTTGAATGCAGCTGAAGCAGCGTTGACGGCGGTATCGACATCGGCCTCAGTGGCAGAATAGACGTTGACGACAACCTCTTCAGTCCTAGAATCAAAGGGGTTAGTTATGATATCAACAGTAGCATCATGATGGCATCGTGTTAAAAAGGCAGATGGATCTTACAAGGGAACTGTCTGGCTAGTTGATGACCAGACAAGCTCACCTTTATTCATACTCCACACCATTAGGAGCTTTGAGAGAGACACTTGGAGCCTCTTGTGGCGCGGGGGCCTCGGTGACCTTGGGATGAAATCTTAGGTGTAGTGACGGCCGGCATTGTAAGATGATATCTATGATGAGACAGTTGGGTGGATAAGGGAGTGTAGAATAAAGAGTAGGTCGGCTTATGGACTGTGGGATATTCCACGTTTTATATCTTACACTCTACATATATAAGTAGACATATTGAAGTGCCGAACATACGTATATAGTGTCAGCAATTGCGGCATTTAGACCTCTCTACCAGACTGAGTTTACAATTTAGATCACGGAAGTAACAACTCAATATGTGCTGAATAGTGACTAAGGACTAAACTACGACAGTAAGTTAGCAGCTCGGCAAGTATCTGTATAGCCAATGGCGCATCAGAAACAGATATAAAGCTAGATCTAGAGCGAGAGATAGCTGATTACAGTGGTATAAAAAACGCGGAGTATTCTTGATTCGTGCTTCGTTATCCAGACCCGGCAGTCAATCAGAAAGCAACTGGCACGTCTGTGATCCATGAACATGTCTACCCGTGAGTTTATACCCATTCCTGTATATTCCCCTCCTCCCTTTATCCTTTTTAGGGCGGTCTTCCAGGGTGATAGGAATACCTCAGATAGTTGAGGCTGTCCCCTAGCACCTTATAGAGCACCATGTCTAAGAGCTGCTTGTGTTTCTGGCGTTACAATCAACCTGAATGAAGCATATCAGATTTCATAAGGCCTCAAAATTTGATGGCAAGATTGTAATAACCACTTTTCTAGGCCCAGTGAATACTTTGCCTTCTCTTTCCTTTTCCCATCAGATGCAAACTCAAGTTATTTGTAAGCGAATTTTAGATCACTGGCTAGTTAGTATTGATGCAAAAATGGCCATGGGAACTGAAGATTAGAGACTCAAGACAGAAAAATAAGGGGACGTTTGTTTTTCTTATCTATCTATGATATCAGATTTCAAAAATAGCTGTGCCATAGCATGTCATTGGATGCCGTCCCGGTTTCTCGTTTGTAAAATATTAGAGCTATAGGTAACGTACCGACTATCCGAGTTCTGCCGTTTTTACCATGGAAACAATAAAGCAGAATATGTTTTTTTTTTCTATTCTTACGAAAAAAGTGAATTGCTCGCGAGGTTAAAGCCTAGGCTAGCCTCTCAACAAATCAAATCTATGTATATATTGATGATAGTACGTAGATATCTATATTGTAATTTGGAAGTTTTTTACTCAACTCCCAGTCTGGGTTGGCAGCTTTGGACATCTCGAGCTCCTTTAGATTTTATGTTTGACTGAACTGACTGCGCTGTTCCAATCTCTCCTTGCGTGCCTTCTCCTTCTCCACTCCTCTAGCATGAACACACCCCGCCACATAATCTGCCGTGGCCGTTTTCAATGCTTGAAAGCCACTAACAACACCCTCTTGATCTCCAACCGTCGACTCCTGGCTCATCTTGAACTTGCCTTCGAACCGTTCAATCTTGATCTCTAGACCCGCAATGCTCTTCATCAGTAGGTCCGTGTACTCGGCTGGCGCATCATCCGTTTTCCAGGAGACCGGCCGGTCATCTTCCGGTCCCGTGTAGCCCATGATACTACGCTCACAGTGATCTGAGAGTAAACGTAAATGGTTTTGTAAGAAAGCCCGTGTTTCGGCAGGGTCGGTGGCTGGTGAGGTAGAGCTGGCATGATAGGCCCGTAAACGACCGTAAATCTGCACGGCGGCATAGTTCCACGTCGGCACAACTTTTCCGCTGGCCGGCTTGGTCTCCGTGTAGAACTTGGGAGTCACGTAGTGGTGTGGCGTTGTGAAGACGATGCAGACCTCCGTGTCTAAGATGTCCTTCGCCGATGACGAGGCTGCAGAAGATGCTAGTGACGCGGCAATGGCTTTCCACTGCGGGTTGGCACGCGCAAGGTGACCCTGTAGCACGCCGAGGTCGTCCGGGTTGGTGGCGTCCGTCTTGAGAACCCACGGGATGTGGCTGACCTGGATCGTGGCGTGGTTAGGCGAGGCAATGGCTGTCGTCAATTGGCCTAGCGGGAAATCGCAGACGAGCTTTTGAAGCACGGAAAGCCGCTTTTCGACATGATCGGCACGGAGTTGCATCTTGTCTCTTGTTTGTTAACTGAATATTGAGCAGGTGAAAGGTTGGAGTTGATAAGTGAATTAGACTAGATTGGTGTAGACAAAACTCAAGGTGAAGGCGGCGACTATCTAACTTATATCAATTAAGACATATCGACAAGTTACCAAAACTCCGACAGACAAAACAGCCTCTCTTATTATACCATTACAACACCGATAGCCAAACTCCGGCTCTCGCTTCCCGCGCCCTTCACGTGATTTGGATCGCTTGTCATAGTAAATTTGCTCTCTCTCTCCATTCATGGTCATGCAGTTACGATACGAATCGATCGAAAGAAACATCTTGCCGGTTCCCGGTCACATTATTATCTACTGTTATAGGGCGTAGGAGCCGACTATGACCAATCATGGCTTGCATATTTAAACTTGATCATCTAAGGTTTGATCCACTCAATAAGTCCGTTAGTAATTTCTATACCCTAAGCACCGGTTCAGTCTGACTTCGCAATTTGTATGTGTCACAGTCTTGAGTTTTGGTACGATACAGTTAGGGAATAATGCAGATGTGTTGATATTCAAATGATTCAATGTAAAGAGGGAAAGAAGAGAGCAAAAAACAATCAAAACAAAAACCACAACCTTCTCGTCTAATCGTCTCAGATAATAAAATCTCCATCTCGTAGCGACCCTAACCCAATCCACAATCTATTACCACTTCAATTTAAAGCACACGTCCAGCCTTGGCCGTGCTAGTATCCTTGGTCTGAGTCTTCTTGAGTGCTTTACCCATTTGGATTTCGCCCAGTAAGGCCATCGGTCTCGGTGCGGCACCACCTGCAGAGGGTGCCGGTGCCGGGGCTGGTGGAGGAGGAGGAGCACCACCAGCAGGGGCCGGTGGAGGAGGAGCAGCAGGCGCACCGGCAGGCATTGGAGGTGGCGGAGGGGGAGGAGGAGGGGGTGCACCACCCTCCGGAGCAGATGGAGCCTCAAAAGCGGGGGCTTCAGGATCAGGAGCTTCGAATGTAGGTGCTTCAACGGGAGGAGCAGATACAGAAGGTACCGGTGGAGGGAACGGCGACGCTGCGGGAGGCGCAGTGTTGGAAGCAGCCGGACCGGGAGAGGCAGGCTTGTCGTCAAGAGCGGACATCGGCCGAGGAGGCGCCATGGTGCTGAACAGCAGTGATGCTAGCTGTGCGGCACTGTTACCGCCTGGACGGCCATCATCAGAGTCATCATCCGAGTTTTCCTCATTACCCGAGCCCCAATCATCGTCAGAGTCATCATCACGCTTGCGCGAGATTGACAGAGTAGGGACCGCAGGTGCTTGGGGAGCTTCCGGAGCTGGCGTAGAGGAAACAGGAGGAGGGCGGAAGAACGGATTGGTCGAGGCATCAGAGGCCACAGCTGGGGCGGCAGGTGCAGGAGTAACAGATGTCGAAGGGGCCGGCGAAGAAGAAGACTGTGACATCATGCGATAGAAGGGGTTCTTGCTCTCTGTGGCCTCAGCAGCAACGGGGGCAGCAGCAGGTGCCGAGGGTGCCGGAGGTGCCGGAGGAGGCGAAGCCGCAGCGGGGGCAGGAGGAGCAGCAGGTGGTGCTGGGGGGGCAGCAGGAGCGATATCGAAGGCATGACTAGCCTTGGCAAAAGAGGAGCTTTGGGCATCTATCTGCTCTGGTTCTTCGTCATCTGACGAGCTGCTATCATCATCCATAGCAGCCAGTTGGCGCTGAAGCTCTTCTTCGCGCTGCCGGACAGCCTCAATCTCGGCCCGACGAGCGGCAGCCTTGGCGTCACGTTCCTTCGACTCGGCAGCAGCGGCCTTCTTCTTCTTCTTTTCTTCCTCCTTGCGTAGCTTGTTCTGGCGGACTTGCTCTTCCAGAGCCTTCAGACGAGCTGCGGCGGCCTCATGCTCTGCGTCAAAGTCATCGGTGGTAGTAGATGGGGCTACGGGCGTAGGTTCAGGCTTAGCAACAGGAGGCTTGCGGGCTGCCGGCGGTGGGGGTGCCTTCTTGGGTTCGTGCTTTGACTCTATGCTTTGTGCTGGTGCCGGAATACCCTGTTCTTCAGCGATTCTAGCCTGGCGCTCTGCTTCTCGGCGAGAATCCTCGTCCTCGGCTTGGCGAAGTTTAGCATCGCGTTCGTTGCGTTCACGCTCCATTCTTTGAGTCGCTGTTTCGCCGGGCTTAGTAGGCGCCTTGATGCCCAGTGCAGCCAGACGCTCAGCCATACGCTGCTCAGCCTGCTGCTTGATGAAAGCGGCGCGCTCTTCGGGGGTCTTGTAGGCTGAGTACGAACCGCCGGTGCTAGGCACAGGAGATGTCGAAGAGACCGGAGGTGCGGGACTAGCCAGGCGCGAAGCCGGTGAATCGGTACGGAGAGGGGAATTGGTGCGAAGGTTGCGCTTCTCTTGCGCTCTAAGGCGAATTGCCCGACTGTCGCGCTGTAGATCAAAGATGAAATCACGGACCTCATCCTCAACACCCAAAGCATCTTCCCAGCGGCGACGCTCGTGCTCTGAGGAAGAATCCTTCATCTCGCCCTGCAGGTTATCCTCAATGCCACGTGAGAATTCACGAACACTGTCCTCGACATCTTGTACCATGCGCTCATTGTTCTCCTTCTCATAACGAATTTTCATGCTCTCCTCCTCCAGTCTCTTGGGAGCATCCATATCTTCAGATGCACCCTCGATCTTACGGCCAGTGAGGGCAGCAGTACGCTGTTGCATCATAGCCTTGGCACGAGCCTTGAGGCGATCAGACTCGGTTACAGCACCACCAGGGCCAGTTCCAATGATACTCGAGGCGCTTCCAGGGTGCTTCTTGGAGTCACGAAGGCGGAACAGCTCTAGACGAGCCTCAGAAATCTCTTTCTCGGTACGACGTACACTAGAGACAAGCTCGGGGATCTTGTCGGTGAGAGCTTGGAGCTGACGCTTGAGGGAGCGTCTTTCGGCATCTGAATCGCCGGCGGAGAGTGAGACATTGGGATGGTTATCGATTTCCTCTTGGGTACGGCGGATACGGCGATACAGCTCTTCGGCTTCACGACGATCACGACGGTCAAGAATGTCGTCTTCTTCGTTGTTCTTCTCGTCTTTGAAATCCATAGCATCAAGAAGAACCTGTTTTTCACGGACTTTCTTGCGTAGCTGGTCTAAAGTCAAGTCCTCATCATTATTAGACTCGGGCTGAGGTGAGCGGTTGTTTGCCTTGCGACGGGCGCTAGACCGATAGCCAACATCATCATCGTTGTTTTTAAAAACGGTAGCATCCTTACGGCTGTTACCAGTACCAGCACCAGAGTTTCCCTTGAAGGAGTGATTCTTGGCATAGCTGACGCCGGTCTTTTGGGGCAGAAGAGCTGCGCCAGAGTTCTTCCGGAACTCAGATTCTTGGTGCAACATGTTTTTCATAGCACCAATAGAACTCGTCAGGTTACGGGTCGAAGGGGGAACCAGCTCTGGGGGCAGAGTAGCAGGCACAGCATAACCATTAAGTTTACGGTAGATCAAGTGCATAGCAATGGCAAATTCGTCCATGTCAAGGCGGCCCTTGTTTCCACTATCGGCAAGAGTCCAGATGCGCTCGAGGTCAGGCTTATCAAGACCACTCTGCTCAAAGATCTCACGGGCTTGGCTACCACCAATGAAGCCCTTGTTCAGGCCATCCCATGTGCGGAATAGCTGATCGTAGCGCACTTTTTCATCCTTGGTGATAGCCCAAGGAATCACAGCGTTGCCCTGTAGACCAGCAGTTGTAAAGACTCCACCTGCACGATCAGACTGGGGCATCATACGAGCTGCTAGAGCATCAATGTTAGGAAGTCCGGTAGCAGGTGTGTTAACTAAGCCCCATTGACCAGGACGGCCAGTCGGCTGGGCATTCAGAGGCGCAGCCATGTTTGGAGAAAGACTGGAGCCAAAGCCCGTGGGCATGGGAGGCATAGGAGGTCGCGGGCCATTGTAGCCTCCGGGCTGAAGGTTGTTGTTGAAGCCGGTTGCTTGAGATTGTATTCCAGTTGCTTGAGGCTGAAAACCGGTAGGCTGAGGTTGGAATCCAGTAGGTTGAGGTTGGAATCCGGTGGGTTGGGGCTGGAATCCGGTTGGCTGAGATTGCTGGATCTGTGGGATCTGTGGGATCTGCTGCGTACCGGGAAAGCCGGTCATCTGTGCCTGCAAAATCTGTGAGTTCGAAACCTGGGGCTGAGACTGCTGGACCGGCGGGGTCTGAGTGTTCGAGAAGGGAGTAGCACGGCCAGATGCGGATGCCTGCTCCGCGATGCTAAAGTTGATTATGTCTACCATACTTGACACCTCGTTCTTAATGATATCGGGAAGTACGTTAGGTAGAACCTTGCCAGTCAACTTCAGGTTGCACAAGTACATGGCCAAGGCAAACTCGGGGAAATGTAGCTGACCGGAACGAGTGGTATCGGCTAGAGTCCTGTTTGTGGTTGTTAGTCAGAATGTCTTTTGCATTGTGATTCTCGTTATGATATGTTGCTAACGACTTACCAGACTTGAGAGAGCGAGTCACCATCCAGGCGCGAACGCATGAGTAGATCACGGGCCTGTTCGCCTGACATTGTGCTGTTTCCATCGCCAACAGACTTGGTGAACAGAGTCTCAAAGCGCGCCTGGTCATTGGCAGTGATGAACGACAGACGAATATTAGGAATAGCGTTGGCTTTCGTAGGCAAAGCGGGCTGAGGCTTCGAGGCCTGGAAAGAAGCAGCCATCTGGGCAAAGCCAGTAGCTTGCGGTTTCTGGGCCGGCGCAGGCGGGGGCGCAATCAGAGACGGCGTCGACGATGCCTGAGGTGGTGTTACAGAGGGGAAGCCAGTAGCCTGGGGCAGCTGGATCTGCGGCGTTGGCATCTGGAACTGTGCCTGTTGTTGCGGGGGTTTCTGCTGCTGTTGCTGGAACTGCTGCTGATATTGCGATGGCATGGCCGGCATAGGCGGTTGGAACTGTTGCTGCTGCTGCGGTTGGAAGCCGGTGGACTGGGGCTGGAAGCCTGTTTGTTGCGGCTGGAAACCTGTTGGCTGCGGTTGAAAGCCGGTTGGCTGGTTCAACATAGACGACGGCTGCTGCTGGTTGGCCATGGGAAATCCGGTGTATTGCTGCTGAAACGGTTGTTGCTGGCCAAAGCCAGTGGGTTGAGGGGCGAACGGCTGCGGTTGCTGTTGTTGTTGTTGCTGCTGCTGCTGGCCAAAGGCAGAGCCATACTGAGGCTGCTGTTGGCCATAGGCATTGTTGTTGGAATACATGGCGATGGATGGATAGGTATTAGACGTTGATATGTTATATGGTCAAGGTCGTCACTCGTCTCTCCTCACGCGACAGATAGCGAGGCAGAAGTCAAGCGGGAATGAGATCCTCGGTCAAGTCGAAGCGTCGAGCTGATGAGATTTGAGAACGGAGGAGTTTTGTCCAATTCCCCCAAGTACTCGTCGACGAAACGGTCGATGGACTTTTTTACTTTTTTCGTCGATAGACAGGCAATGGAATGGAAGACGTGAAAAAAAGGGAAGCCAACAATCGAAAGGGGCTAATGAATGCGACGAACTCTGGGATAGCACAGCTAGCAAGCAGAGCGTGGTTTATTTTAGTGGAAGTTTAGTGGAAGCTCTCGCAAAGATCCCCAGTATTTCATCCTCGTCCAACTAACGTATTTGAACAAGCAAAAGCACAGTAGGAACAGGCCCAGCCAAAGCTCATTAAACTGGGGGAGTGAGGGGCCGGGTTCTTTAGTAGAACACTTGGAACAGTATAGGTCTTGGTGGGCCACGCAGTAACATGGCACCGTAAGGCACACTAGAGTTCTGAATTGAGGAAATAAAGGGCCTCAAAACACGGCAGACCAGCAAGAAATCAAGAACACTCGAGATATATACAGAATTGGTGATGGCAGTTGAAGCATCTCAGCCCTTATTGACACGATCAAAATAAAGGACACCGTCCTTTTAAGCCTTGTCAAAATGCTGGAGCCTTGTTCCTGATGCCATCGGTTATTTTGCAACAATTAAAACTACGGAAGGTGCGGTGCACCAATTTGCTAGGCTGGGCGCAGCTAGGAAGGCAACACTTTTGGCGCTTGGTCCGGCCACATTTCCTGGGCGTTTGCTAGAAGGACCTTATTCTGCATGCATCTATCGAGGTCATGCACATACACCTATAGCAAATCACATTTGATAAATTCATGTTTCTACATCTGTATGACTAGGTTGGGTTGGTTGAGTTATTCCCAAACACGCGATGAATAGAAGCTTTGCGTTAACATCTTTGTGCTTCTAACATGCTCTGTAAAATCGAGACTAGGGTCTATACGACTATAACCCTTGACAAGTGTTGTAGCAAATTACTTCACACAAGTGCGCTGCGACTCATAGCATGCGTAGATTTTATTAGTTGAGAACCTCAACAGTATCATCATACCCTCGATTGTATCTTTTTTCGTAATGTTGGCTGTTTTATTGTAGCTCACGAAGTATGACATCAGATAGGGTTAATCAAATATAAGGGTTCAATGCATAGTATCACTAGTGAGCCTAGGTAGACGTAAAATATAATCAAATCAAATCACTAGTGAGCGATCATGTAAACTCCGAGCATGGCTGATGATATGCCGATGAAATAGAAACCATTTTTATGGTATTTACGAAAGCATAGATATACAGAAGATGATAAATCTATGCAACAAGATGACCCCGTGTGATACATATTTAACGTGGTGGCTAGGTTTGGTAAAGCCCGTGTAATACAAAGTTGTATATGTCTGACTTCACCGCTCGGCAGAACTCAACAAGACTAACGGCAACATGTGAAAATGTCCAGGACAGCTTCGATATAGAGTCAGAGAAAGCAAGAGAGAAAGAAGAAGAGCGTTTGCTGTAACTTGAAAATCACCACGGTCTTCAGCCTGTATAAATCCGAGAATTCGTAGTGAAAGCTTTCCGGAAAGCACCGAGCCGTCGATCTTTATTACTAGACGTCCTGGCACATGTAAAAATAAGTGCTTTGCTGTCCACAATTTGAATATCAACAAAATTTTATAACGCTCTGTCAAGTACAGAAACTACAGAGTATTTGTAGTTAAACTTTAGAGAGGAATCCTTTCCGCCCCTTTCTCGTTTTGATATATTTTTTGAGGTCTTCCTTCTCATAATTTCCCCTTGTTTTCCATTCTTTTGTTTTTCTTTTTCTCTCTTCTTTTTTCTTATCAGATCTTTCGACTTTGAAGAGCCCTTGAAGAACCCTCATCTTCAACCCACCATCATGTCGTCCGACTCCTTGACGTCGCGCAAGTACTTCGATGCGGTCTATATCCCCATGACACTGATCGTCTTTGGAGTCTACATTGTGAAGCAAGAATGGATTCCTTATGCCGTTGCTTTTGCTGTCGCTCTTGGAGCCTACAAGTTCACCAGCATGCGTAAGTTTATAATCGACCTCTGATATGAAGATATAAATTTCAAAGCTAACTGTTTCGCTTTGTTATGTAGAGCCTAAAAAGGTTCTGAAGACCAATATCTTCCAGGAATTCGAGTTGAAGGAGAAGACCATCATCTCCCACAATGTGGCCATGTAAGTAAACTATCTGTGCCTATATCTGTGATCTAAGCGCTCGGCTATATGCTCGCCATCGGAGATATCTTCGCCTATACTAACCATCCGCTCACGTTTAGCTACCGCTTTGCCCTTCCCGAGCCTACTGGCATCCTCGGTCTCCCCATCGGTCAACACATCGTCATCGGTGCCAACCTGCCTCAGGAGGACGGCTCCAGTAAGGACATTGTGCGCTCGTACACCCCCATCTCCGGCGATGAGCTTCCCGGCTTCGTCGATCTTCTCATCAAGTCTTACCCCACCGGAAACATCAGCAAGCACCTGGCTTCTCTGGCTATCGGCCACACCATCCGTGTCCGTGGTCCCAAGGGCTCCTTCGTCTACACTCCCAACATGGTTCGCCACTTTGGTATGATTGCCGGCGGTACTGGTATCACTCCCATGCTGCAGATTATCAAGGCTATCTCTTGCGGTCGTGCTACTGGCGATAAGACCGAGGTTGATCTCATCTTCGCCAATGTCACCCCTCAGGATATCATCCTTAAGGAGGATCTGGATGAGCTGGTTGCAACTGACAAGGGCATTCGCGTGCACTACGTTCTGGATCGCCCTCCTGAGGGCTGGACCGGTGAGACTGGTTACGTTACCGCTGAGATGATGGCTAAGCTATTGCCCAAGGCTGCTCCTGACTGTAAGCTGCTTCTATGCGGTCCTCCTCCCATGACCTCGGGCTGCAAGAAGGCTGCCCAGACTCTGGGCTGGGAGAAGCCTCGTCCCGTTAGCAAGCTGGAGGACCAGGTCTTTACCTTCTAAACCTGAATAAGTATAGGTGTAAATCAATTCCTCGTCACATTATTGAATTATATCTTGGGCGGAAGCTGTGGTACGACGCATAGGACATGTCATTGTCATCAACCATGTCTTTACACTACCATATAAAATGACTACATAATACTAGCTTTGACGAATGACACACGCTTTACTACTCAATACCCAATCACTTTACAGTTTTATTTGACAACTTGACTTGATACTAAATATACATAAACAGTACTTGTAATGCAATAACGTTTGATTTTAGTAGAAGAATAAAACATAGAAATCCCAATTCTTTTGTACAAAAAGGTGCTGCCACTGGATGAGTGTATGTGTATAGTAAAAGTAAAATGTAAAACAAAGAAAGGGGAGGAAAACACCCCATAAAAACCAAAAATTGAACCTTTACGACAATCCAAGGAAAAACAAGAAAAAGAAAAGAATTAACAGCAAAGATGAACCTATATCAAGTGAACAGATCTACTCACTGTCTGCCATGCTGGTATCAGCATTATTAATGGCACTAGCCTCATCCTCATCCTCATCGTCATCATCCACGATACGACCGCGTCTTCTCTTCGCTACCGGTCTCGGGACATCCTCATCCTCATCCTCGCCATCAAGATCCATCTTCTCAGCAGAAGCACTCGACTTAGACTTCTGAGTGGGTACTGCCGGCTCGGGGCTTCCGCCTCTGCTGCTACTAGCATTACTGGCCACACCAGCAGCTTCCTTTTCGAGTCTACGCTCGGCCCTTTCTAATTCATCACCCGAATCGTCGGCGCGGTAGGAGACATTGTCATCGGAATCAGAACCGGATGAATCCTCGATGATTTCTGCGGATTTGTACTTGCCATTGTCCTTCTCCTTGGGCTTGGCTGATGCTTTGCCCTTGGATGTAAGCTTACGCTTCTTAGACTTGGGCCGCATGTTCTCACCATCTGAATCGGTACGGATGCTGGCATCGTCGTCAGACCCGCTGTCGCTACCGGTAGTCTTCTTCTTGCTCTTGCGAGAACTACTGCCCTTGGAACGTTCACCTCGGGGCGCCGACTTGCGCTTACGCTTGACACGACCGCCTTCGCCATCTGATGTCATCTCAGCTTCGTTGATCTGGCGTTCCTTTTCGGCTAGCTCTTGTGCTAGTTCCTTGTCACGTTGCGTGAGAACAGCACGTTCTTGGCGAATACGTTCTTTGCGGGCTTCTTCAGCTTCGACTTCGGCCTTCTTGGCGGCGTCTTTACGGCGCTGTTCTTCTTCACGCTTCTCGTTGGCTACACGCAACTTTTCAGCATTGCGGTCCTCGTACTCCTTTTGCAAGGCCATGGCACGCTCCAGCTGCTTTCTTTGTGTGTTGCGAGCCATGCTTGCACGCTGCTCAATGTCGCCCTTGGGGTAGGGGAGATGAGGTAACGTGGCAATTTCTTCTAGAGTCTTGATAGCTTCCTCTAGGCCATTCATGGCATCCTGTAGTTGAGCACAAGACCGGCTCTTCTCGGGAAGACCGTGAATCATAGAAGCTAGTTGTACTTGGACGAAAGCGACATTGAACCGAAGGTGGGCTTGGTCAGGAGAGACAGCAAGAGCCTATTTGATGAGATCTTTGTTAGTTTATGAATAATATGTGGTAAGAGAGAGTTGATAATTACCTGTTTGGAGATCTCAAGTGACCGGTCAAAGGAGTCAAGATCACGATCGGCACGGCCACGGTACATCAACGCGCGGCCAAGGCAAGAAAGAATCGATGTATCTTTTTCCTTACCCTCCTTTGTCAAAGCAATCTCGTAGTTCTCGATAGCCTTGTTGAACTGACGGAGGTCAGTATAGATGTGGCCAAGGTTGACATAAGGGTGTGGTTGGTCTTTGACGGTCTCGCGGACCTTGATGAGGATAGGCAGGGCTGCCTTGAGATCCTTTTTATCCTCGATGAGAGCAATGGCAACACCAGTGGCAGCAAAGGCGTTCTTAGGGTCGAGTAGGAGAGCTTTGTCAAAGAACTCCATGGCTTTGCTGTAGATGGAACTGCGCTTTTGCTTCTCTTGATCCGAGTCACGGCGCATCTCGCGGGCTTGCGTCAGGTATAGGTTACCCATACCGATAAGGGCATAGCGGTCGTGCTTGTCGTAGTTTTGGAGGGTATGCTTGAAATGGCGGAACTCTGGGTCTTCATTAATATTGGATGGTCTCTTACGTGAAACCTTACCAAGATACCAGCCATATAAAGCACGGACCTCTAGATCTGTGTTGTTCTCAGCGTACAACTTGGCGACAGCATCGGGTCCTTCTTTCTGCGGGAACTTGCGAAGCTTGATGTAGGCTAAACGGGTTGACGCATCAGTGTAGCCAGGGTGACGTGCTAGAATGCCATCATACATCTTGATGGCCTCGTCTGTCATACCTTGGTATTCATAACTGCGCGCCAAGTTGTAGCTGACTGTCGTAATGAGACCATCAGTATCGGCATCTGGGTGCTTTTCAGCGACTTTGAGACAAGCATTTAGCGCAGCCTGGAACATATCACAGGCCTGCGAATGCTTCTCAGATTGTTGCAAGAAACAGCCAACGTTGTTGAGTAGTTGCGGGGGCAACTGGTGACGGATCTCTGTCAAGACACGGTAGTCCTCAGTCTCCTTGATTTTGGCCTTGTCCTTATCAGAGGCAACCTCTGGGTACTCATAATTTGCCGTGGGCTTGTCAGCTTCCGGGATCTGCTGGATCTCGAACTCCTCGGCTTGTATCAAGCATTGAAGAGACTTCTCTGGAGATTCGGCCTCATATAATCGCGCAAGATTCAACAGAACAGATGGATCGACCGGCACGTTACGCTTAGGGTCTTTCCATGCGTTGCGTACGAGCTCTAGTAGGGAAATGGCTTTCTTGGCTTCTTGCGACTTATCCTCATTGGAATCAGATTCTTCGCTGTTGAACACTTCCTCGGCGTAGATAGTGCCTAGAAGGATCATAGCCTCGATATTTCTGGATTGTTGGACCATTTTCTCTAAGCGAAGCTTCGCCTCAGCCAGATCGTTACGCATCACGGCAATCTGGGCAGCACCAAACTTGGCTGGTAGGTATCCACGATCGACACCTCCCCTAGCGTCATCGGCACGTCGGTAGTAATCACTAGCCACTGACAAATTGTTGTTGTAGTGTTCCTTCTTAGCTAGAAGGTACCAGCCGTCGCTAGCAATGGCATTGATATCAGTATATCGGATGGCCTTGTGGGCAAGGGAGTCGGCATTGGCAAAGTTTTTACGAGTAAGGAAGTAGCCGGCGAAACTGGCGCATGTGAGGGGCAGGTTTTTGTCGAGCTTGTAGGCGTTCTGTGTGTATTCGGTCATAGCCTTTTTGTAGAGATGAAGGAACTCGGCACTGTTGGTGGGAACACGGCCACTAGCATCGAGATAATAGATACCTAGTAAACTGTTTGCCCACTTGTTGTCAGGGTTGACCTCAAGAGCACGCTCCCAGGCTGTTTTCGCATCTTGCTTGAAGCCGAGCTGCCAAAAGCAGCAGCCGATACCAATTCTCGGATCGGGATCTGACAGAGAAGGCATCTTTTGCAAAACCTGCTGGTAGCAAGCAAGAGACTGAGTGAACTTTCCAAGAGAAAATAGGGTTCTAGCTTTACCCATCAAGGCGACCATGTTCTTTTGTCCAGAGACACGCAGCGCATCCTCGAAGAACTTGAGGGCACGCTGGAGGAGCTCGTCTCTCTCGTTGACCGAGCCGCCCTTGCTAGGACTTTGTAGAGAGGCCTGAAGCAGTAGAAGAACACCACGAGCAATAAACAGTGGCGGAAACGAAGGGTTGATGCGGGAAGCCTCGTTGAGGGACGCGGTGGCTTGGTTGAGGAAGTATTCCTTTGTCTTGACCTCGTTCGCATCAGCGCCGGTAGGCGCAACTCTTGGAGCTTCACGAGCCTTATACAAATACAAGAAGCAGAGACCGCAGGTCATACTAACCTTTTCGCGCGGGCTGGAAGTGCTCAGCACCTGGCCTGCGCGCACCAACATCTCGATGGCATGGTCGGCTCTGTTCTTCTTAGCATACGCCATGGCCACTGTCATCCAGTACAAGCGAGCAGCTTGTTCGTTCTCTAGCAGAGTACAGAGCTCTGTTGGGTCATCGTTGAGCTCATCGAGATCGACTTCGACGGCCTCGTCGTCTTGGTCGCGCACGGGAATATCGATCGCAGAAGGAATGTCGGAGAAGCGCTGGGCTGGGACGCCGGTAACGCCATTGCTCAAAGCGGACGCCATGATGGGCGATTTGGTCTTGGTGCACACAGAGCCGGGAGGAGCGGAAGCTCAAATCGGTGTGTGATATTCTGGAGGGTAGTTGGCTCGTTATGGCGTGGTCGTCGTTAGAATAAGGACGCGCTTGTTGCGAGAGCGAACGAAGTAAGGAGGAGAGGCTGAAGATATTAAGAGACCAGGTGATAGATCAATCGATGCCACAATTAGAAGGCTATGGATCAGAAAGATAGAGCTCAATTTTGAAGGTGGCGATAGGCTCTAAGGGAACTGAACTGGCGTTCCCTCGGTGGGCTCGAAGTTGGGAAATCTTTAGAAATCAATTCGTGCGCGAGGCTGAGGCTGAGAAAACAATTCGTAGTAGGTAGTTGCCCAGGCCTGGCGCATCCTTCCTTCGCAAGTAGTAAAAGTGGGACCTTCCTAGGCCAGGATGCAGGGTTAGCTACAGGCTTGTGGCAGGGTTTAGACTAGACAGATCTAGATTTTACGTTATAGTCAGCTGTAAGCCTATAGTAGACGTCACTAACTAATTCCATATACCTACAACAAACCAACGAGGAACACAAATGTGGAATATGTATTTTGAAAGCCGATGGCCGTCTTAACGATACTAGTAACGCTGATTATCAATTCATCATCTCGCTGATAATGTCCTAGTCAAGTGTCTAAACAAAAACAAAAGAGACACAGACACGGACTGTGTATAGTTGTATAATATGTCGGTTCTGACTGCCTAGTTCTCATTGATCTTGAGAACTTCCTCTCGTGTTTCCTCCCACGTTTCCTTGTTCTTTTTCGCCCACTCGACCTGACTTTTTGCATATGCGATCTATAGTAGTCATGTTAGTTAGTATAGCTTACCGTGTAAGTGAGTAAATTCCAGAAACAGAAGGACATACCATGTATCGTCGTAGATCGTCTTCCTTTTCGACCTGGAAGCGTTTCATATCCTTCAAGATACTGGCACTAGCATCTTTAACATCTTGTTCTGCCACTACCTGCGCTTGCTCTAAGTGTTCAATGCTTTCCTTGGTCTTGCCAATCATGTCACGACGAGACCGTTCCGGATCGACATCGGCAACGCCTTGGATTGCTTGCCTTAGGGGACCGAATATCTTGTTCGTGATTGAGTTTGTACTTGGTAGCTTGCGGTGCATTGGAATTGGTTCGGGAGCGCCTTGGCTGGCTGAAGGTACAGAGCCGGCAGCATGCTGGGGGAAGTCGGAATCAAATGAGTCAGCATCGTCAGCATCGCGTGAGCTGCCTGACCCAGTAGATGGCTGCGTGGATGGTGACCCGCTCGAATGGGGAAACTGTGACTGGCTGTTGCTAAGATACTGTTCGATGCGTTTTGCTTCGGCTTCGCTTTGCTCTAATTGGTCAAGGAGAGCTTTTTTCTTAGCTAGTTCGTCAGTTGTCATGTCTTGCTGCACACGTTTGAGTACGCGGTAACGCAGCACATTTCGCACAACACCAGCGAACTGTGCATTTTCACGCATGGGCTCCGAGAAACTGGCGCCTAAAGCAGTAGCCAAGTCTTCTGTTGCAAGATAGGATGAGTCTGCTGCTTGGCCAACCTTTTCGATTGCGGAACCAAAAACTTGTTCTTGTTCTGACAGTGCAAATGCATTGAACTTGCCGCCAAGCTCACAATAGTCTGCCGCGAGGCTAGTCAAATGATTCAATGTGCGCTTGTTGATCTTCTCCATAGGCCCCGTTAGAAGTTGTTCGAGGTCTTTGATAGAAGCTTCGAAAGCCAAAAAATACGGATCAAGCTCATATTCGGTCAGTTTTACATCCTCCCGGGGAAAGCGATCGGGTATACCGGGAGCCATTTGTGTGTCGACAGCAGGACCTCTGAATTTTGCGGAAGCGGAGGGTACTGGTAACCAATTATGAGCGGGTGTAGGGTTTGCCATGTCAAGCGGAGGAGCTTTGAGGATAGATTTAGGGATGCTCGCAACAGGATGCGAATGGAGGACTTCGGTCTAGTGCTTGTTAGTATGTGCTAAGTAGCATCAGAAAAGAAAAGAAAAGACCTACCCAGCTGACTTTAGGGTCTAAGAAGCGCCACCATACTCCATCGGAACGTATCTGCTCCAAGCGACGACAGCGGTTTAAAAACACAGCAAGCATGCGCTTTCTCAAGTCTATAATTTGTTGGTCTTGCTTGGCAGAGGTAGGCTTCGCAGCATAGTCCGCCATGGTGTGCTTCTCCGGAATTGGCGGCACAATCAAGGTAGGGTGGAGGCGGACAAGAGCATCGCGCAGTGAAGCGAATTCGGAGTATCGCCGGCGGACTTCGAGGCTCTGGCACATTGTCAGTAATCAAATCTATATGAATCAGATTTCCCTGTCGCAGGCTGGTAGCGCATTGGCACAGACTTACACCGGTGCAGATAGTGTAGACGATGAACTTGCCGCCATTCTCAGGGCTCTTTCCGGCGTCGGTAATCATGATCGGAATATGTGGCTCTTCATAGATAAACTGCTCAATGCGGCTGTCGTAGCCGCCAGGCTTGCGCGTGGGCTGGATTTCATCTTCACAATCCGAGCCGATTACCCTAGCGTTGTCGCCCCGGAGTCGGGTATCGCGGTTGTCGTCGGAAGACGGAGTCGCAGGGCGTTCGAAGCTGGTGCCTATTAACAGATCCGGAGTCAATACTAACAGGCTATAAAACAGCAAAGCGCAAGCTCCTGTTGACCAATGCTGCCTTGGGGCACTGGCTTTACGGCAGTAGAGAAACCAGCGGACTTAACCTACCTGGGAAAACCGGCGACGACGGATTGACGGAGGACGTGAACGAATCCCGGCGTTCAGAGGTACTGCCGTACGGATTGTTGTCTTCGTCGTTCCACATTGTTCTGGAGAAGACCGGGGGCTAGCAGTAGGCGGCGTGGCAAAGGCGCACGCAATGGCGGTCGATAAACACGGCAGCAAAAGCCGAGCGTCAAGCAGACAGTTGGGGTATGCTTATTGAGAGGTATGAGATAACAAAAATGGGCGGAAGAGCGCAGAGATCTGGTAGGTCTTGTTAGTTATGGGGAGGTGTCGACAACAGGCAGGAATAGCCCTTCGATTACGGCGTGCCAAACAGAAGATAACAAGATGTATGAGATAACAAAATGATGGCCTAGACCGACATAGGCAAAGCTCGATATATTTGAGATCTACGTTGGGATGGGGGGAGGATGTGGAAGTCACGGCAACACTTTTTGTCTGTCGATGTTCTGTTGAGAGAGGCTTAGATAGCCCTGTAAATAGATGAGCACTAAGCTCTGAAAAAAGTCTCGAAAGCTAAAGGGTGAAGCCTATTGTATTGTTTTCCCCTCTAATTTGATGGTTACAGCGGCCTTTAGTGCCAGCTCTTCTAAAACTAACCCTTCAACGAACGAAAGCTCTTAGCCAGCCACTTTGCGCGGGGGAGGGGCGCTGTCACGTGAAAGACGGCAGGGAATGTTCTGCGAATATGGAAAGACTCAAATTCGGTGACGTAGCTGTGCTTTGGGCCAGAGTATCACCAAGTTCGGTATGATACCAGCGATTCAGCAGTAGCATCGTCATCTGTCACGTACTGTTGCGTCCTCAAGATTAATGCAGATACCAGATTAGTTCGACGAATAGTACTAGCTATACCATGTAAACAGTGTGAACAACGAGGATATCTATAAATTCTATGTCTATCCCTTAAATTTGGTTGTTTGCGTTTAATCATCGTATCCCCGGATGCGTTCTTGAATCAGTATCATTCCAAGGAAATAATATACCTCGCTGCCGACTTTATCTTGTTCTTCTTCCTGTAATTCGGCTACTGATATGCTTCTTTTCTTCTCTGTCCTTGCAGAGATCATCGGCAATAAAAACAATAACAAACAATACCTAAGACTATCACATGCCATCATGCTTAAGCAGCCATTCCATCTCACCAATTATCATTTCGCTTCAAACAGAGCCTTGTAAAAATAACTTCCGACTTGATGGATTGCCCATCGCAATTCTTACATCTCCCTTGGACTCCGATACTATATACGGCTCACCAACTAGTAGTGACGCTTGTGTCTAACTTTTGGCACTTCAATGCTAACAGCTGATTCTGTCCTGCCATGTACAATAAAGCGACTAGTATTAGGGACCTGATGTCCCTTGAAATGACTGGTGTCTTCCAGGGATGCCGTATCTTGACTGCATCGGCTCACCCGCTTACGAGGATATTCACTGGCCCGATCGCTCTCGCTATCGGAAGACGAGGCGGGAGGACTTGGTAGTACCTCGTAGTGACGTATAGCCGAAGCAGCGCGGTCCCTAGGAGCACTAACAGACAGTCTGGCATGACCGTGAAGGCGTATGTCGGCTGACTGTGCTCTGCGCTTATGTGAAATGCGAGCGGCACCGGGAGGATGGCGGACTGAAGAACTTTTCTTTAAGGATGGCAAAGGAGTCGCATCGATTATCTTGGTATCGATATCGGCCTCTTTTGGTTGGTCTTGTCCACGACCATGGTAGTGGTTGATCGTGATGTAGGGATGAGTACTAGACTTATCGTGCTTCTCATTATCCAAAGCTCTGGAATATGTATCAACCTCCTTGCTTGGATTGGCACATTGTTCGCACTTGATAGAACGGGGAAAGCCATGAACACAACGGCCTGTGCGGTTATAAGAAGACTTGATCTGCCCTCTCTTTTCGATATCAGGAATGGAATTGGTTGTGTCGGCAAATCGGACGTCGGCCTTTTTATCGGAAGTAGCTGCCTTGAAAGCGGTTATCTTCTGAGCCTCAATAGCTTCGGTCAATTGCTCCACCTTGTTCATCATGTCCTTGACTGAGTCGGGCGTTCCTCTGTCCCTGCGCTCACTGTGCGTATCGTTCCCTCGGCGAGACGACCGGTTCCTGTCACCTTTTGAAGTATTTGTGGGTTTGAACCTAGCATCACTACTCGAGCTGGAGCTGGAGATATCTCTGCTCTTCCGGGTAGCATAATTCGAGCTCCAGGCTTCAGTCTTCAGCTCAGGGATAGGTGAAGTCGTTCGCTCTTTGCGACGACGTTCCCTATGCTCCGAGATATTCCTGCAGTGTGAACGGGATCTAGTTCGGGCCGGCTTTGCATCCAAAGTTGAGGATATTTCACTGCCAAAGGCATCATAGCAGTTTCCACAGAGTCGCTTCCCTTGCTTACGGACTATCATATCAGTGTCGCGATGGCATTTAGCACAGATTGTCCGTTCGCCCGTTATAGATGCACCTGCTAGCATGACCTTGTTAGAATATTTGATAGTATTTTATCTAAGATATAGTATGAACTCACTGGATGGTCCACATCCACTGAATTGATGCGTTGTCGAATCTTGTTGTTGACGACGAGACGACTTGTTTTTCTAAAACGTGTCCCATGACTCGTTGTCGCTAAGAGCGGCTATATTAGACTTGGCTTTTGCCTTGTTCTTAGTATGACCTTTCTTGATGCTGGAAGGTCTAGTGATAGTGCTGCTAGTGCTACTAGTACCATAGTACGAAGACGTTATGGACTGTACTTTATTCTTCACAGAAGATATCAGCCTATTCTTGAGGCGTTTCCCCGCAGAAAACCGTAGGTGTTCGTGATCCCGCTCTCGAACATCTTTGTTGCGCGTCTTAGTGGTATGTTCCCACGATACGTAAGATAGCGGTCCCCGAACTGAAACATGGGGACGATGGTGAGACGACTTTAAGGAGCCTTGATGGCTTGAATGTATGGACGAAGCAGCCTTGGTAGGCTTGGAAGCCACCGGCTCCGGCTTTGAGAGCTCTTCACCAGTGGGAGCATCACCCGCAGGCACGGCAGGAGCAGCCTCAGAAGCAGCAGGGGCACTAGCAGCAGCAGTATCAACAGGCAGAGCGGCAGCAGGGTTTGAAGCTTCAGCTTTGGGCGACGGAAGCGGGGGATCCTCTGCGGCCTCGGCAGCACGAGCAGCTAATCGATCACGCTCAGATTCATAAATGCGACGGCGCAACTCTTGGCGAGCTCGATCACGATCCTGTATGCGAGCAGCTACAGACCAGTTATCCTGAGCGTAGGTAGTTTTGACACAGAATAACCAGATCAAGATGACGATAACGATCATAACAATAATAACGGAGACGATTAAACCACTGCGGCCACCATCATCCATACAGTCCCAGCCACCATTATCGCACCCGTTGCGGGCGATGACGATGGATATCGGAGTCACTGTTGGTTTACTGTAGGTGTTCGATGGCATGATAGACAACACTGGATTTCGAATTGGAGCCATGTTGATAAATGAACATATCTTGAAACGCCGGTTATGTCTGAAATTGCTAAGGAAGACACGAATCAAAGAAGTCGTGTTGCGTAGGAGATGTATAATGCTAAACTGGATGTGATTTTGGTAGTTGTGATGGAGATAACATTGAGGTTGAAGGGTAGAGAGTGATGCAGAGATTGATGAATGGTAAACAGTAGCTGTTGTGAGTCACAATCATTAAGTCTGTCTTGCAGAGAGAAGGGTTGTTTCCCTTTTCAGAAGGTGAAGCTTGTGATCCATTCGTGATATCACGTTCAAGGTGTTGAAGCCTTGTGACATATTGCATGCCTAGCTAGGCCACCCATAGATACATTGCCTTAATCAGCAGGCTCGCACTGGGGATTTTCTTGGTTCCTTTTCAATTCATGAAATATAGTATTCTTCTGTATTTGTATTAATGATTCAATACTCATCTAGAACAATATTGGTAGATAGGCATAGTGAGGAACCATAGGGTGATAAGTGATGGTTGTTGCGAAAGTGATCATGATACTCATTATAGAAAGAAAAGAATGAGAAACCCCACATTAAGGAATCAAATAAGCCCGCGAGAGCACAAGAGCGTGGGAGTAGGACGAGCCCATCGTCGATTTTTTTCCCGCTCGATTCTAGCCTTCACGTTTCTGTCGTCGTTGCTCCCGTTGCTTCCACGCATCTCTGACCTGGTTCTGGATATTCAGAAGCTCCTTTTGGCTCACGCCGTCTTCGATGCTACGAAGAACACTAGCCAACACCGAGTGATGATTACCCTCCAATTTGTCGTCGCGGAACCGGCTGATACGCCAACGTCCTTTCTCGTCGACGTAACATTCCACTATACGATCGTCTAGTGGGTCGCCTAAGCTCTTGAGCGTCTCCCATTCATCTTCGGTGATGTGTAGGTCTTTAAAGTATTTGTACTTATTCGGGCCATTATCACCCAAGTACGTCCAGAGCTCAGCCTTGGGGACAGAATCGTAATCGACGTAGGGCTCATTGACGCCCTCTGCGATGTCCTGCTCGTCCGGGTTGACGAGGGGAAACTTGAGACGCATGCGACAGTCGATAGTGTTTTCCTCCGGGGGCTTCCATTTGAGAATGTGGGGGTCGGTGCCGTGCTTGTATGGCGTGTGGCGACAAGTAAAGATCAGGCCGTCGTTTCCATGCTTCAAGGAAGGCAAAACACGACTGAATATCATTTCTGTGCCGTAGGCAAGCTGCATATCCTTTAGCTGCACCTCAAAGGGCTGATACTGGCGCTCGTCCGGGAACTCGTGAAGCAGTGCCTGGTACGGACGATATATTTTCTCTTTGAAGTAAGCAAGACGCTTGTCTAGGGTACGATCCATCAGATTCATACCACCGAGCACCAGGCAATCGAAGACGAGGAAGCGAGGCACCATTCGGCCCCCACCTTCATCGTCCATGACAAGCTCACCATCTATTATCGTCTGGTCGTGGAAAGCCTGGCGGTCATCAAGAAGAGGAAAATGAAGGTTGCGATTGTCGTTATACCAATATTCATTCTTGCGATCGATTAGGTAGTGAGTTTCCTCGCCGTCGTTTCTGGTAAGATAAAGTAAATAGCGAATGCCATCGGACTTTTCGCATACATAATAGCTATACAATGGGTTAGAAGACGTGCGTCAAATTGCTCATATAGGCTTCTCGGATAGACTCACTCTTCTTGCTTAAGCTCATTCAGATGCTCGCGTGTGAAGCTCACGGGTTGCGCGCCAGGAAACGAATGTTGCGACCGCCCTAGAAGCTGCGCAACAGAAGCTCTGAGCGCTTTCACTACGGAAAAGTCATCGACGTGCACGCCCGGTTTTGCTATCTCAGCAATCTGGCCATCGGTTGACATGGTGATAGTGATGAATTCATGTAGTCACTATTAATTAATGATGGCGCAAAAATGTACACTTTAGGTATAACGTTGCTGGAGCTGGAGCTAGAAGCTTGGTCTTCATATACAAATACGTATATGATGGCATAGGTGGGTCACCCCGGTAGTATAATATATTTTCTATATGCATAACTCAGCCATAAAAAGCACGCACACTTCATAGATATTTATGAAATGATCTGAGTTGGCAACAATCTTCAAACACCACAACACTTGATACATGTAGTTGTCCATACTACGAATTCAAGACTTGATAATAATTTACAATTCATATTACAATTAAGATACATCTGGCTCTATAACATGATGGAACAAAAGAAATACACACACTAAGAAAATTCGACTTTTGGCCCACAACTCCTTCATGATTCCACTTTTCTAACTATGATCGTAATGTCATCTCAAATGGGCATTTAACTCTTTAAAGGCATGTTTCATTCAATGTGTATTTCACCACGAAACCAGTAGGACGCCGATAGTAGTGGCGATGGCAATAGTAGGTACATAAATGCCAACAAGACTAGCAGCGCTAACGTGACCATGGGTGGACATGTCACCAAAAATGCCACCGTTTTCAGTTCCTGTAGACTGAGAAGCATCGCCTGTACCCGTAGCAGTGCTGTTTCCAAATGTGGTGCTGTTTCCAGTAGGAAAAGGCGAGATGCCGCTGAAGATGGTCATGGTGGTGATGGGAACCAGTGTACCGTCAACAGTATCGAGAACGGTGATGACCTGAGCTGACTCAACAGTAACGGTTTCAAGGATCGTCTCCGTAGGGGTGACTGTGAGAGTGTCCATGACAGAGTTGCCTACTGAATTGTCATCTGAGACAATAACGGTCGTGAAGGGAGACGATGGCCAGGCCTCAAGGTTTGAGACAGTGACAGTGATAGTGACCACATCGGTACAGGCCGACTCGTAGGATGGAATAGGACCTGTTCCAACCCAAGTCGGCGAAGTACGAATAGTGCCGACCGAGCCCAATGTTTGGTCTACTACAGTGTTCGTGCCGTTGTGGTAAGGCGCCTCTAATGAAGCGGGCGCGGTAAGTGTGAGGGCGACGCCCCCAACTGCAATACCAGTGGCCGAGGCATTGTTGATAGCCGATGTGCCGATGGTGCTGTATCAAAAGTAAGTCGTTAGCTCACAGCACAACAAATATTAGGGGGATCTATTCCAATGTCAAAAACTCACGCAAGGCTGATCGTGTTGACTGTAGTAGAGAAGACCGGAGTAGCCAAGGAAGCTCCAGTTCCAGTGAATGTAGTAGTAACGGCAGCGGAACTCATAGTTGCGTTGGTGAACGGCGGACGAGCAGATGGCAGAATGGTTGAAGTTGTTGAAGCGGACAAAGTTGGTGACGACGCTTTCTCGACGCCGACAGAAGTACTGTTGATAAACACTCCAGAGACAACAGAGGCAGGAGCAGTGTTCATGGAAGTCACGGCGATGGAAAGGTGAGGAACTAACTGCAAGCCAATTGGAGCGGGGTCTGCACGACGACTCTGTGAAGGGGTAATTTCTTCGTTGACGTGTCTGTCCAGATTAATAGTGCCCACCATAATAAGAATAACACCAGCGATTGCAATCATAACAGCGGCCATGAGAGCTACCAAACGAATCCAGAACATTTGTCTGGCATGCTTAATACGTTCAGGAGCCCGTTCGGGAGTTTCACAGTGGCCAGAGTTGTGCAGAGCAGGCTGACCAAAGGTCTCTAAGGGAATATTACTTTTGTTCGTCATTATGGAAGTTATTCTAAACAGAGCATCGCTTGTTAGTAAATTAGCAGGTTCTTTAGCGTACCCGTGTGCGATGGATACCATTAGATGTCCTCAAAGTTTGTGGAAATGGCAGCTGCGATGTGCAACGCCGAACTGTCTTACTTGATTGGTATGACTGCAACAATTGACAATTAGTCTGTTAGTTTTGCTATTAAACAAGTCGACCGATAAAAGATGAGATGCTTGCCTTTGATACGGTTCTGTGATTCTGGGTCGATGAATGGATTCTTGGCGACGATGGCTAATGTCGATGAAGACTGATTACCAAGCTCACGATAACCTTTGGATAGCATGATGAAAAAGGATAGAAATCTGGCAGAGGACTTAGGCCTTGAAATATTCTAATCACTGCTATGTAGCAAACAATATTTCGTCTCGTGGGTCTCTAGTCACTCTTCTTTTCTGTGTTGGCAGGCGCAGGCTTTGAAGGGGGTAACTTCCACTCTAGAATTATTACAACACGTTATCAGAGAACCCACAGTATGGCAACACGTCCATCATCAGCTCTGTTGGGATATCTTTGAGGTTTTTAATGGTGTAATTTTGCTTAGTAGTTGACGATGCCCGATATTTTACCAAGATTAGGTTCGGGAGATGAAACAGTCAAGATAGAAGAAATAGAGTACGGGATAGTCTTGCATCTTGAGGCAGAGGAAACGGGTTTATTAAAGGCACTCAGGTCCCCACAGAGTCATGCTTGACTAGTTGTATGAAGAGTCAGGCTTTGGCCTCCCTTCAAGCTCATTCAAGTCAGACTGGTTTCCTTGCCTTTCGCTTGTCTTGATGTCTGCTCGCAAAGCATGCCAGTCAACAATTGGCATGGTGCTGTAAATTACAATTAGATCTGCGTCATCCATATTCCAATCAACCTAGCTATTATAGGTTCCACTGGTATGCTACTCTCCATTGTGTTTGTATCTCTACGGCTGAAGGTGGTTTCTCATGGCATAAATGTCATCGAAACAGGCTGTCACACAAGATACATACATAGTATCTATAAGTCCAATGTCACAACCCTAGTCGGGGTTCTTTTCTGTGAAGTTGACTGGTTAACCCTATTGAATTTCCAATGGCACATCTTGATATTCGAACTGAAACTAAGTATTGCGGCATAATCTGCGAATAATATCAAAACTCCAATTCTCAAGATCTAAGATTTTATGAACTTGACTTGACGTTGAAAGAGGAGTACAGAGTCGCTCAATCCCTGTATAGAGCAGGGGTTTCCAATTGTGCCTGTGTAGTTTTCGCGCCTATAATGTGTCTTACGATGGCTTTTTTGTAGACTAAAAGGAAAAGAAAGCTTTGTCAGCTTCTAGTAGTACTTCTCGTTCTTAAAAAAAAAAGCGACGCGACTTAGCGCGTGACGCCTCTTACAAAGTTGCTTGGGCTTCTTTAAAGAAGCGACATAGGACAAGAAAACACGCTACATGTTAAAGCAACTTAGATACACTTTGGAGATATACACGTAGTTGACGAGCAAGTTAGCGCCACGCCACCACAAAGATACATTGTTTTGCATTATCTATCTTTACTTAGCGGCGGCGCATTGCATTTAGTATAAAATTGACACACCGCAAAGTACAAGACTATCAAATGTAGCAAGTCGTGGAATAGATATCGCTCCAGTGAGCTAAGAGATAAAAAAATCTGGTCTCTAGGGCCCTTGGTTGAGTGACTACAGCGCTGACTTCGACTCCCGGCCCCTAAACTAAGCTCGCCCGCCTCGTGCACAAACTGCAGTTGCCTTCCTGCAACGATTTTCTCGCGTCACTTCCTTGTCCAAGCAACTAGGCACCGCCCATTTTTCCCATCCTTCCTATATTCTCTACAGCGACAGCACCTCGCTTCCTGTGTTTTTGCAGCGTAGTTTCCTAGTTCATCAAGCACTGAGGGTTAACCAACCAAGCAACTTCTCACGACTTACTTCACGACCTTGCTAGCAACTACCACAATTGCGACGAGGCTGAGCTTTTCAACATCGATTGCCTTCCAGCCGCCTTGTCTCTTTATTTACACGATAATTTGAATCATTTGCCTGCAGCTTCACGCGCCTGTTTCGAGTCAGCGTGCTAGATACGTTTCGCTTCGTTTTGTTCGTCGCTCTACTGACCGATCTACCAACTCCATCCCATCGCTCTTGATCCATCATTCCGGTCCCGACTCACCCTCTTGAGCACATATATCGCGATACCTAAGCAAATGGCGCCTGCGAGACGCTCCCGGCGAGCTCCCCAAAAGGAGCCGTCGCCCGCCCCGTCGTCCTCTCCTGACCTATCGGAGCCCGAGCAAGAACCTGAAGAGCCCGAGCAGGCGTCTTCACCTATCTCAGACCCGCCATCCGATGTCGACGAGCCCGATGTCAACAATGATGGCCCCAGAGAGGCGCTCAAGTTCAACGAACCGCTCACATGGAAGCCCGGCAAGCCTATCCCCGTCAGCACCCTGATTCCACGTCTCCGTCGCCTGCTCGACGAGATCTCCGACATGGACCAGGAGCAGGCCGATCCCGAGTCGCTGACTACTGTTGCTGCGGCCCTCGCCCACCGCAATCTACTACAACATCGCGATAGCGGCGTGAGGGCCTTTGTGGCCGCATGCTTGGCTGATGTGCTGCGTATTTGCGCTCCAAATGCGCCTTTCTCTAGTGATCAGATCAACGTAAGCTCTTCTACTCTACTCTGCTACTCTTGACCCTCAATGTTCACTTGTACTGACTACCCCTCCCCTCATGCCGTAGATGATCTTCTCCTTGTTCATCCGCGATATAATACCGTCTCTCAAGGACTCGGGCGACACCTACAACGCCCAGCATAAGTACGTCCTTGTCTCGCTTTCGGAGGTCAAAAGTATCTTGTTAGTAATGGAAATCGAGGGCGGTGACGAGCTCTTTTTGCGTCTAACCTCGGCCTGCTTCGACACTATCTCCATCTTAGCTGCCCAAGATCCCGATGGCAGTGTGCCGCGCGACATCGAGCATCACATGACCCATATGCTGGCCACTTTGATCGACGAGAGCCCGGGTCTTCCAGCTGCTGTCATCGACTCTATTGTTGCACAGTTCCTTCGGACACTGCCCCCCGGTGGCCCCAAAAGCCGCCTAGATCGCTCCGACGATGTCAGCCAATCGAATCTGCTGCCGAAAAAGGTGCCCGCTGCCTATATCATGGCCAAGAGCCTATGTACTGAATGCCCCGAGAAAATGGCGCGTTATATTAGCCAATACTTTAGCGATGTAATCATCGATGCGACCAGCCTGACTCGCAACCAAATCGACGACGAGGATGACGCCCCTACTGGCCCATCTGATGCAGACTTGAACAACATCCGTCAAGCACATCTTCTTATTCGCGAGCTTTGGCGCGCAGAACCTGCCGTTCTCCAAAATGTCATTCCGCAGGTCGAGGCTGAGCTGTCTGCTGACAATTCCAATCTACGCCAGCTTGCTACTGAGACTTTTGGCGATATGATCTCAGGCATTGGCGCTGCAGGCCCTCCACCTCCGCCTGTCATGGATACTTGCCAGTATCCCCCATGGCGCATGAGCGACGAGCCAGTGCCCCATCCTTCTCTCAGTGTTCTTAATACTCCCATGGCAGTCCTATCTTTCTCGCAGTCACATCCTGCTGCCTACCAAAGTTTCCTTGGTCGCCGAAATGACAAGAGCGGATCTATTCGTGCCGCTTGGGCGCTTAGTGTTGGATACATTCTATCAACCTCGGCTGGTGGCATTGGCCTTAGTCGCGAGGACCAGAACCAGCTGGTCCAGGCTTTGGGCGAGAAGATGCTCGAGGTTGATGAAAAGGTGCGTCTAGCTGCTATCAAGGCTATCGATCTGTTCAGCTTGAATGATGTCATCACCAAACTTGGCCCATACGGTGGTGTAGAAAAGGATGGTTCTATCCTAGCTATTCTAGCTGATCGTTGCCGTGACCGCAAACCCGCTGTTCGTGTTGAGGCTATGGTCCTCCTCGGAAAGCTTTGGTCAGTTGCTGCTGGTGAGATTGCCGCCGAGCAAGAGTTAGTTGTTGCGTGCTTGGGTGGCATACCCTCCCGTATCATTGATGTTTACTACACTGGAGATCCTGAGTCTATCACTATATTAGATCGTGTTCTTTTAGAATACATCTACCCTCTCGGATTCCCTCCTCGCAAGTCCAAGAAAAACGCCCAGACTGCCGTCATTGCATATGATGCTGATAAGGTCAGAGCCGAGCGTATCTTGCAACTTGTTCGGACGCTTACAGAGCGCGCCAAGAAGGCCTTCCTTGCTATGCAAGGCCGTCAAATAAATATGATGGCTCCCGTCAACGCGTACATCCGCCAGTGTGAGCTTTACAACGGTGGTGTTATGGAGGCTAATGAAGATAAGATCACGTCAAATTTGAACGGTGTCATCAGCTGGTTGAGTCAGCGCTTGCCCGACAAGCAAAAGGCCCAGTTCGACATGGAGAGATTCGCCAAAGCCAACGAGCGGAGATACTATGCGTTAGTCAAGTATGCCATCGACTACAATAACGACTTCAAGACTGTTCACGATGCTATTAAAGAACTTGTAAAGCGCATCAATGGTGAAAGCAAGTGTGCTGGTGTCATGGAAACTCTCCTGCCATTGATCTACCAGGCTGCCTGCATTACCTTCAACAAGAGCCATCTTGCTGCATTCATGGAGTTTGCCAAGAGTGACAAGAACGGTCTTGGATCTACCGCCCACGAGATTCTTGGTGAAATCTCCCAGAAGAACCCCGCCATATTCAAATCGCATATCGGCGAGCTTTGCAAAAGCCTGGTTGATCAGGCGCCATCTCGAAGCAAATCAAACGACGCCTCAGTGGTTGAAGTTCTGAAAGCATGTGCATCTTATGCCAAAACGGATACTGGCGAAATGCCTAGTACGAATGATTTTCTCGAGACCATGAAAAGTTACGCCCTCTATGGCCAGCCGGCCGCAGCAGCCAAATACGCTATCAATATCATCCTTGCGTCTGAAAATAAAGAGAGCGACGAGACTGCTCGGAGCATTATGCGCCGTATAATGAAGGAGTGGAGGTACGGCGCGCCGTATTTCCTGAACCACCTAGCTTGTATCTCACAGCTTAGCCTCAAGTCACCCAAAATTGTCGACGAATATGACGCGGAGATTCTTGATATCACTATTCAAAAGCTTCTACTACAAGTTCAGGCCGATGCCGAGAACTCTGATCCGTCCTGGGTTGATGATGCCGATTTGGATGATGAGCTTCAAGCTAAGGTTTTTGCTTTGAAAATCCTTGTCAACGGCCTTCGTGGAGCCGTTGAAAGCAGTGACGCCAAGGACCGCGCTGTTCCTGTGTTCAAGCTTCTACGAACACTCATTGCGAAGGACGGTGAGCTGTGCAAGTCCAAAGATACACCTAAGCATCACCGTAGCCGCCTCGTTCTGGTCGCTGCCCAGCTCATGCTCAAGCTTTGCTGTAACAACCGCTTTGATCCTAGTCTAACCCCGAACGACTTCAACAACTTAGCCTTTGTCGCCCAGCACGGCGAGCCAGCCGTTCGCCGTCGATTCATTGAGAAGCTACAGCAATATCTAGCTGTCAACCAGCTCCCACCACGATTCTACACTATCATATTCCTCACTGCCTTTGAACCCATCCCGACTTTCAAGGATCGCCTCGGTACCTGGATTGACGCCCGTGCTAGATTCTTCGCTGACAACAAGAGACCAGTCTTGGAGCCTGCTGTTTGCCGCTTAGTTTCTCTACTAGCTCATCATCCCGACTTTAGCAACGATTCCGAGAATCTAATTGATCATGCTCGCTACATCTTGTACTACATTAGCCATGTAGTTACCGAGGCTAACCTAGGCCTTGTATTCCGCTATGTTGAGAGAGCAAAGCAAACTGCCGATGCCATAGACCCCACCAAGAGTGAAAACATCTACGTCTTATGTGATCTGACCCTATCTCTTCTCCGCAAGTGGCAGGAGAAGAAGGGATGGAGCTTCCAGGTGTATTCATCTAAGGTCGGTCTCCCGATTGGCCTATTCAGTGCTCTTCCATCACACAAGGTAGCAGCCGAGATTGCCGAGAAACAGTATCTCCCTGATGGATTGGAAGAAGACCTTGACGGTCTATTAAGATCCATTGATCGCAAGAAGGTAAGAGACTACTATTGTTCACAATATAGACCAACAAATACAGACTGTTAACATACAACAGAAGCGCAAGACTGCTGATGAACGCCGAGATCACCCCGCCAAGCGTGCCCGCTCAATCAAGCTTCCCTCAAGAGAAAAGCACGCCAAGAGCAAGTCTAGCAAATTCTCGGCACGCACTCCTGGCAGCGCTAAGAAGGCTCGTAAGTCGCGGACTCGTGACCAGTGGGGCAGCGATGTCGACGAAGAAGGCTCAGCCGACGAATCCCGGGCCAACCTTGAACGCCGTAAGAGTGGTCGTTCACGTTCTGAGCGGACTTCGACGTATGCCGAACGCGACTCTTCTGAAGATGATGAAGAAATGCTTGATGGTGTAGCTGAGTGGACATACTCTGGCAAAGGCGGTGGCAAGAGGAAGAAGCAATACGTCGAGGTTAATGACTCTGAAGACGATGACGACCTTGATGAAGACAAGGAGACCCCGGCGCCCGTGGTCGCTCCCAAGAAGAAGGCAGATTCTACGCCCAAAAAGCACGCAAGCGGTAACGATTCAGACTCGTCACTATCGGAGATGTCAGATATGGAAGTTGACTTGTCGGATAACGAGGCTGAAAAGGATGAGGAAGAAGAAGAAAGTGCTCCGCGCAAGCGTAGTAGCAGACGGAGATGAATCAGTTGATACTTCTGTGTACGTTTCTTTTTATGTCTTTTTTTCAACATCTTGTCTCTATCGCAATGACTTCTTGCTCTTTTTTCTTCTTTCTGTCTTATACACGACATTTCCAACCAGCTTATCCTTTCTTTGGTTCTCACTTCCTCAACAGAAAATATGGGAGGGTAGATGGATTATCTTTTTACACGTATCTTGACCATTGTGATTCAACGAAATCTTTCTCTGCTTCTTATCTTTCTCTCTCACACACTTCATATCCAATTCCCACTTCATAGCATCACAATCGGGTTTTTCTGATATCTTGGATCTACAATTGTCTTTTTGTTTCTTTTTTGCTCAGTTGTCAAAGCTGGTGGGATGGATAAATGTTTTATTTTTTGGCTAGGTTTTCTATTTGTTCAAATCCTTCAATGTGTTTTCTTTTTCTCTACTTTTTCACCCGAATTTCGATCTCCTTTCTCTGGTTAAAGCAAATCAAAGCCACAAAATTTAATTTATATTCTTCCATATCGATTAGACATCGTGTATCACTTTTATATGGATTCATCTACTGTATAAACCCGGAATATCTTTGTGAAAGATGTTAGGGTTAAAGTATGTCAATTTAAACCCTAAGAATCAAATTGTAATATGAATGTGAAGTGACTATTGATTACATACTATTAGTACAAATGTTAACGTTGAAAGCAAAGAAATAAATAACTTAGGAATAAATTTACATGACTCAATGGAATGATTCCAACACACTATCATAGCTCCATTTCACAAAAAGAAAACGCCTTTCAAAGAGATTGCATATCATAGCTGGAAAACAAGATGAGAGCGACAAAAAAGATGAAGGTTAATTATGTACTGAAATTTTATAAGAAAAACAAAGCAACTTGATAAACCAACACTTCTAGAGAGAGAAATAAGATAGGCATAGTTTAAACAACAAGAAAAAAATGCCCATTGAAGATATGAAGAATAGAAGAGAAAAGATGAACTACAAATTTATGCCGATGGACCAATTGAGGGTCGTGTAGGATGTCCAACTCGGAAATCAACCTTGTCACGATGTTGTCTGTTCTTGAGATGTACCTCGAAGTTATTCGCAGTTTCTCCAGGACCTGGCGTGTATAACTTGCCCGGGCAATCCTTACAGCGTACACGAGGTAGGAACATGTAGATTGTGTTATCAGGTGGTGTCTGACCAGCAGAAATTTGTTGTTCCGTGTCGGGATTGAAGGGCGAATATTTCATAAGCGACTCGAAACTATCGTATGGATAGTTCTTTTGTAGTTCGGCCAAGCAGCGGGTGAGCCATTCGGGAGAAGGAGGCTATTGAAGTCAAAGTGTTAGCACAGGAAGATATTTGCCTTTGTGTAGATGGAAACTGTGTGATATAAATTGATATACATACAGGTGTATGAGCAGTGCCATCGGGATTTGGCGGTGGCGCTGGAACTCTTCCAAGTTGTCCAGAAGCTAGACCCGAGCCACCGACTTTAGCTAGTGCGCTCAACTTATCTGCTGCTACCACACTGGCCGTCATGGCCGCCACCGGAATAGGCACCGGGGTGATCTTGATCGTTTCGCCTGTAAGCAAAGCTCGTAACTTGAGTGGAGGAACGCGTAGAGTAACAATGAGTGATAGTGGCTCGTCGTCGTCGATGAGGTCTCTGTGACCACGACGACCAATGCGAGTTGCTTCGTGGTGCTCGGGAGTCTCGCTACGTCCTAGGTTGGCCATGCGCTGCTGTGCTGCTGAAGCTGCGCCGCGCATGCCACGAGTACGTGCGGTTCCTCCTGCGAGACTTCCGAGGACGCCGGGGGCGGGCGAGTCTGGACTGGAGTCGTCACTATCGTCCGAATCTGAGATATCACCATCTACACGGGCAGCCCCGGGACCACGACGCCGGCCTGTACCAGCCGCGCGCTTGAACAACCTGCTATCTTCGACATTGGTAGCTGAAGCAGGTAGCACGGACGATACAACCAGAGTGCGAATGGTGCGAGCGCGTTCCTTGAGGTCGGGGAGCTGTGGTCCGCCGCGGCGGTTGACAGAGCGCTTCTGGCGACGTTGTTCGCGGGATAGGATGGTTTCGTTGCGGTCCAAGTCGACTTCGCTCATTTCGTAAAGATAAGGTGCAAATTCCTTTGCTTGTTGTTGTGGACGGAAGATAGACGGTAGTGGCGTAGGTAGGAAGGCAGATACTAGATCAGCGTCTTCGATGGGTCGGCCGTCGAACGGATGTCCGATGCTGTAGAGACTCTTGGTGAAAAGCTGGGTTTGCTCTCGAATACAATGCGCAATTGCAGTCTTGAACTCGCCTGGTAGCGCTAGGTCGCGCGCCATACTTGCAGCAAACTCCTCAGGCAAGTTTAACGGGTTGTTCATTTCCCACTCAAACTGATCCACGAGGGTATGTGTGCCGATAGTGATATTAAGCTTGATGAGCACTCGCATTTCGTCGTTTTTGTAGGCGGTATAAGGCAGTTCTGGGTCGAGAGGTTCATCTTCAAGATAGACAAAAGGATAGTAATCTTCGAGTTGCTCGTGTAGTTGTACGATGATTTGGTCATAGACTGAATTGTAGGCAGGCGGCTTGATTCCCATGTCCTCGACAAGCTGGGCGGCGAATATATGCGGCGTAACGATTCTGTCGTGAATGTTCCAGGTGAATGTGTCGCGAAGCTTGATCTTGTCGTATTCGACTTCGAGGCGCACCGGCACTAATTCTTCATGTAGTTCCGCCTGCTTCTTCATGTCCTTGCGCTTCCACTTGAGTGCTGGGGTTTGACGCTTTCCGGGGCGGGGCTTTTGGCTGGGATATATAATGCGAGAGTGAGCCATGTTCTCCGTGAAGCCGTTGGCATAGCCTTGGTAGCCCTCACCATATAGCTGGCTGGGCGTAAACCAACTGAGGTAATCATTGCGCACACGGGCATAGTCGCGAACCTCATCGATGGCATCCTGTGTGGACTTTTGCGATCTCTTGCCAACTTCGGTAAGATTGAGGGCAGCCAGCCAATCGCGCGTGATGTATTGCTCAAGCATCATCTGCTGGAAGGACTCCTTGGTCCGGACCGGAAGCACGGTGCTGGAAGCGTCGCCCGAGGAAGCACCGGAACTGGCCGACTCATCAGGACGCGGCGGCTCAGACCGAGACCCTGGCATAGACATATTAGAATGGCCCAGTCAAAGGACGGCAATAGAAATGATAGAGCTCCGGGAGTGGAGTGAGAACGAGGAGGGCAATCTGAGCACAAGGCAAAAGATATCAAAGACTGTCTATACACAAATGATAAGAGGTGGAATAGAAACACAAATAACACAGTAAGATATATAGATATACGATAGAGTGCTAAGAGACGTTGTACAACCAGGAATCAGGAAGCTGGATGGATGGGCGATGGAATTGCGACGGATCGGGGCGAGGCTGACAGAACGGCCGTTCTCGTCGTGAAAGTTGGCGACGGGGAAGGTGCAAAGGCCGGAAGGCTGGCGCCAAAAACTCCTATTCACGCGTAGCGCGACCCTGCTAACAGTGGCAATGTACCGTTCTACCCATGTGAAGGCTGAATAGTACATCGATGTGGTAGTGGCGCCTGACTGAGCTTGAGCTGTGGCGCCTAGACCCTTTGCCAAGTTGTCGACCTAGAGAAAACCAGACCAAAGAAAATTAGTGCCACACTAGCGCCACATCGTCATACATTAGGAGCCCCACTTCCCCGCCCGAAACGGCAATTAGAACAGAGTGAGGGCTTCTAATTGAAGCTTCATGCACAAGTACTGGACCTCCAGATTTTTCTAGAGCCTTTATCCTGACGTGACAGCGATTCTGCAGCACTAAACGGTGATATCATCGTTATTAGAAACCGATATTCAACATGGCCGAGGAAAAGAAGGAAATCGGTATGTCTATCTTTCTCATCGTCGTCTCTCTCTATTTTTCCCCAACTACTCACTTCTGAGGCTTCCTCAAGCTTGGCCTACTGGACTCTCTGTTTACTTGACCGGTGCTTGGTCTAGCTTTTGGATTGAATGCTAGTTTTTTTGGGAAAACCCCGCCAAAAAAAGCACGAAAACATACCACCACCAGATACTACCCGCGATTTACCTGCAGGCTAGACCCGGACGTACCACGCGTTGAGGAACAACAGCGAAAGGATTCGACATCATCGTTCTGAAGACGAAGCATATCGACATATACATCTAGAGTAATAGTCTGTATTGCTTCTCACAGAGGCTTTTCCCGTCATCTCTGTCTTCGTTTTCCTCTTCGTCGTAATTGTCATGCCGATACAACGAAGCCTCACTACCCATACTCAAACTCGTGCTGTTGTTAATAATTATCCTAACATTGCGCTATTCTCTCGGTTCTAGATTACACTCTCGCTAACCCCGATACTCTCACCAAGTACAAGGCTGCTGGTGAAATCTCGGAAAAGGCTCTCGAGGCTGTCAAGAAGCTTTGCGTTGCTGGTGCCAAGATTGTCGAGATCTGCGAGAAGGGTGACGCCATCCTCGAGGAGGAAGTTGAGAAGGTCTTCCGCGGCAAGAAGATCAACAAGGGTAAGTTGAACTATCATGATATTGTCTGCTCTGTATCTTAAGCTGAGCTATGCTACTTATCCGACCGATTTAAACACTCGCTCTGGTGTTACAAGCGTCGGCTTTCGCATATATCTGGCGCTATAAATCCGAGTTGGTGCCGGAGCTAATAGTTCTTTGTATATATCAGGTTTTTCCCACCCCACCACTGTCTCTCCTAGCTCCTATGTTACTCCTTACACCCCCCTGAAGAGCGATGAGGCCGAGGCTGCTGTTGAGCTGAAGGCTGGTGAGGCTGTCAAGATTCAACTTGGTGCTCAGATTGATGGCCTGGCTGCCATTGTCTGTGACACTATCATTGTTGGCCAGGCCGGCGAGATTACTGGTCGTGATGCCGACCTACTGCTGGCTAACTACTATGCTAATGAGGTTCTTCTGCGCCTGATGGTCCCCCCCGGTCTTCTGGCCACTGGCACCGATGAGGAAAAGGCCAAGGCCGCTGCTGTCAAGCCTCCTTCCCAGGCCAAGATCAACTCCACTCTCGAGAAGGTTGTCAAGTCGTTCGACTGCAACCTGATCGAGAGCACCACCTCATGGCAGTTCGAGCACAAGAACATCGAGTCCAAGAAGAAGATAATCCTGGCTCCTGGTGAGGGTACCAAGGGTGATGGCACTGCTGAGATCGGTGATGTCTGGGGTGTTGAGATTGGTGTTTCGCAGCAGTCAGGAAAGGTCAAGACTCTGGAGCAGCGCTCTACTCTGCACCGCCGTACTGATCAGACCTACGGCCTCAAGCGTCCTACCTCACGCAAGATCCTCTCTGAAGTGCAGAAGAAGTTCGGTACTTTCCCCTTCTCGCTCAGACAGCTGGATGACGAGCGTGATGCCAAGTCTGGTGTCGTCGAGTGCGTCCGTGGCAATGTTTTCCGTCAGTACGAGCTGGTTGGTGAGAAGGATAACGCCCCCGTTGCCCGTCTACTGACTACTATTGGTGAGTTTATTTCCTTAGTATTTACCGGCTGATGTTGAGATTACAACATACGTATAAAACTTCTGGCAATGTCTTGTTTTGCTAACCATGTTGTTAACAGCTGTCACCAAAAACGGTATCACTAAGCTGGCCGCCCCCCCTGCTCTGGATCTGTCTTTGGTCAAGAGTGACAAGAAGATCGAGGATGAGGAGATTCTTGCTATTCTGGAGCAGCCCCTGCGGAAGGAGAAGAAGGCTAAGAACAAGAACAAGAATTAAGAATAGGTTCAATCTCTAGCATCCTTACCAAACCCATCTTAGTGCTTTCACCTTCAGCATCTAAATGAATAAAGAATAACAAAACGAAATAAAAAAGTCCACGCAAGATATAATATGAAATATGTTTGCATAATATAACGTCATCACGAGGATGCTTTGCCAATAGGCATGATATCTTGAAATAATCAGGTGTTTACACATGGCTAACGTCAATTGTATCTTGCCTTTTGTAAAATGAGTTGGGGCTCAACGAGGTAGTCATTTATCAAGATCTAAAGCAGATCGCTACCATATGTCCACTTCCATCCATCCGTCTACTTGCCCATTCATTTAGTTTATTGCTTGACTTGTTGCGTTCAAAGAAAAGGGACCTAGTTGGCCCACCGCACAAGATTGGATATTGAGTCACTGGCCATGATTGGATGGAGGGATGCAGTGCCATGGAGAATGGTAGGATGGTATGTTGCCCACAGGTGTATGGTTTCGAATTTTTTTTCTGAAACGAAGATGTGATTATCATAGTATTCCCTCTTGGATTTATATTGATTTCTCTATAAGGCATCAGAGGCACCACATAGCTTCTCTTGCTTTCTTGTGAATATATAGCATCAGTGGCGAAGACGGCCTTTGAGGCGTCACACAAAGACCAACACACTAGAGGTATGAGTTTATATCAGGCTGCTCTACACCTACTATATCTGGTATGAATCTCTTGTAGGCGGTCAGCGGGACGGTGGGTAAGATGCTACGGAATAGAATAGGAACAAGTGGCCGGATGTGTCTCTACATCTCTGCTAGTACATATGTTGGACCGGTTGCGTTGGTTGGTAGGGTAGCTTGCAGTTGGCTGCAGCAAGCAGGATACACATTATGTACATACATATTCTGTTCACATATGTACGTATAATACAGGTAGTCTATACAGTGTAGAGTCAGTGTATAGATAACGGAGGTGGTGAGTGGTAGGAACTCATAGTGATGTTAAGCATAAAGCGGAATTATATAGCGTATGTGATGTGTGGCTTGATAATCTGGTTACAACATCTAGCGTAATAATGAGTGCTCGTTGACTTGTTCTGCTTTCTCTTCGCTCTGAGTTTTTACTTGGCTTTGCTGTCAGACTACTTCTTCCTGTCTTGGCTTTTTCTAATAACTTACTGGCACGTCGTTGTTGATATCAGCTGAACCAGTTCTGGGGCATAAATGCTTCTGAAGAATGTAAAGCCTCGAGCACTGAGGCCACTGAAGATTGTGGGTTATACTCGGGCCGATATAGCAGCCTAAGCCCTGTGAGACTCGAACTGTTGCGCTGTCCCCCCTGGGTGGTCGGGTGCTGTAATTAAGTAATTAACTGTAAAGTCAATGCAGTGCAGGCCGTGCCAACGCTGGAAGCTTTGCCAGGCTAGGAAATCCTCGGCAGAACGAACAACCATCTCTCAAAGATCGCCTCACAGGCTTATTATCTGTGTTGTTGTTGTTCAAACTTGGGAAAAGAAGCCGCATTATTATTTTTGTTCCATGTCTCATCGAGCTATAACCAATCCATCGAAACAATCGACAATTGAGCAGCGAAACTGGGCTTCGATTTTATTTTCCTGCTTCTCTACACGCAGGCCTCGAAATCTTGACGGTGCGAACGCGGTTTTCCTGCATTTTTGTTCGCCCCCCTTCTTCTTTTCTTTTTCTTGCGCTGAACATAATAAACTAATTTTCCTAGTGAACGACGAGATTGCCTTGAGGATCTACTTTTTTAGTCTTTTTTTTCCCTTCTTCCCTGGCCACATAACAGAAAACCGAACGCTATTCTAGCACTAAGTCCAAGAACGACTAGAATATAGAGACTCGTCCAAATTTCCGAAGCCCGAGATACATCTTGAGCACGCCAAACTTCATACACTACGCGGCGCGCAACAATTATAACACCGCAATAACCGACTAGGTCTTTCCGCGCTTGATATCGTCTGGACATAGACGACACAGAGAGAGGAACGCAGAAAGAAAGATACGGCTAGCTTGCTAGAGCACGAACGGACGCGGTAGGTACCCATCTATCTCGGCGTAGGTTAGCCCATTGCGCGAGTCTAGAAACACAAGCAAGAGACTAATGGCAAGGCATAGCTCGTGACCGAGAGACAGAGAGATTTCGATTACATAGTCCTCTAGATAAGGTCCCCCGGAGGTGGTGCCGACAACAGTCGGAACGCCACTTTACAGGTCGGCCTCAGCAGATAGGCATCAGTCAGTCACTGCGAGATAGGGAGGCTCAGGGAACTTGACGAAGACACGCAGAGACGTGAGCAGAAGGACAGAGCCAAGGACAGGGCCGCACAATGACTACGCGGGCCACCCGGTCTCGAATCTCCAGCCCAGCGCAACCTCCAGCAGCAACAACGGCATCAACAACAGCATCAGCAGCAGCATCAATTGGAGGGACACTCAATGTCAGTGGCGAGATCGCGGCTTCTCACGGCGCAGCAGGCAACGGCAGTTCGCGGTCAATTATGCCGAAATGGCTAGAGCCTGACTTGCAAAACAAGCCCAGTTTCGAAGAGCACGGACTTATCCGCTGCGGTGTGCTGGAGAACATGGCAGCCTTGGGCACGCTACCAAAAATGCCGCCCAAGAAGCGGTCACAAAATAGCCGAAGCGCGACGGCCATTGCGAACAGAGGTGGCGATAAAGAGAGCAAGCAGCCGCAACAACATCAGCAGCCGGTCCGCAAAATCATATTGCACCCGCCTGGATCGGCGTCCAAGAGTACGGCCAACAAGAAGTCTACGAATAGCGAAGGCCACAGAGGCGAAGAGAGCCCTCTACATAGCAATAGTCAGCACCAGACACCAGGTGGCCCGGCGCGTTTCTCAGGCGATGCTGATGAAGATATCGAGATGTTTTCCGACCTACCCGGGCCTAAGTCAGGCGCCAATAGCCGTCGAACAACATTAAAAGATTTTACAGCGCGGCACGGCGACCAGGATGATGACGACGATTATCGGCCAACCGTCAAGAGATCACGCGGAGGCAGCAGCCATCACACCAGCAAATCACAGACAGCGTCAGCATCAGCAACGCCAACAGCCGCATTAGCCGCCCCAGCCGCTAATAGAAACTCCTTTGAAACGCCTAAAGAGTTGGGCAACGCACAGTTGGGCGCTGAAGCTGCAGATTCTGAGGGAGCGTCTTCGTTAGCAGCCACGCCTTTAGCAGTGACTGGCCAGCGAAGGTTTAGGCAGCGCGCCGCAGCTTCAGTTGCAGCAGCAGCAGCAGCTAAAAGCGCCAGCATCGAAGCTGCGGCCGAGACAGTCAAAAATATTGTACGCCTTGCCGAAAGCCAGGGCCGACACACTACGGCCCAGAAAATACAGACTCTATACAACGAGAACGCCGGTGACCTTGAGTTTCTAGAGATCATCGACCGCATCTACCGTAAGCGTAACCGCAAATCTGAGGCAGCCATGTGGACTCAGTTAGAGCGACTGATTACCGAGAAGAAGTGCAGCTACGACGATGACGGCGAAGATGATGATAGCCACAATGTTGGTCGCAGCGACTACAGCGACAGCGATGGCGACAGCGATGCAGCAGAGGCCCAAAATCCAGGAATACACTTAATGAAGCATCTGGCTGTCGGTGACTATTTGGCTGCTGATGGTGGCGTCTCGTCATCTACAAAGAGTGCACAAAAGCGAAGGGCTGGCGGAACACGTGATTCGGCAGATAGGACTAGCAGCAGCAGAAATAGCAGGAATCGCGGCGGAAACGGTGGCTCATCTGGGTTTGGGTCCACGCCAGGGTTTGGGTCTGGCTCGGGCGCTGCTCCTACAACAGCAACTACTACCACTGCCACTGCAACAACAACGGCTGTAAATGCAACTACTGCAACTGGCACAGGAGGGCTCAACACCCACCACCCTCACAATTCCAGTACCAAAACACACAACGATAACGGTAAAAAAGACAAGGCTGCCGTTGATTTCGAGCCTGGCGCAATGCACCAATCACCTGACGCTAGCAACGGCGTCAACGGTAGCAGCAGCAGTCGCCCACAATCGTCGTCCTCGCGCCTGATCAAGCTCAAATCCCGTGCAGGTGCTGCTGCTTTGGCTTCTGCCGCCTTGGGTGATGCTGTGGCCTTGGCATCCTCCAGCCCATCGTCGACTCAGCCTCACCAGAAGCGCTCTGTGAAGAAACGCCGTGGTGAGATTGCCGACAGCCTCGATGAGAATGACAATAACAATGACGACGATGGCGACCTAGCCTCGCCGTCGTCGCCGTGCCCTGCGCCACGCATCGTGGCCATCTCCAGAAGTTCGGCCAGCGCCACAGCAGCCCCAAAGCCACGGCATAGATCGCTGTCGGTGTCTAGCGGGTCCTCGCTTTCGTCCTTGTCGTCTTTTGATGAAGATGCCATGCTCTCGGATGTTGGCACCGCGTCTCGTGGTGGGCTCGATGAGGACGATAGCGACCAGCCAATGACAGGCCAGGATGTTGATGCAGCCAATCACCGCTCGGTGCGCAAAGGCAAGGAGAACAAGAAGACCAGCAGGAATAGCAACAGAGGAGCGACTATCAAACTAACATCCCATCCTGGGGCCGGTCAAGGCAAGAAGTCCAAGGCAGCAGCAAATGGCGACGTTTTTGCGTCTGGTCCAGCAACCAGCGGCAACACAGGCAAAGCCAGGGCAAAAAACAACAAGGCTATCCCCTCCTCCACATCTTCCGCTTCTTCTGCTACTGCTACCACTTCATCCCAACCGACAACAATCGCCGATTTCTTTCGTCGCTCTACTCAGCTACACAGCGTGTACAAAGCTCAGCGAGACGATTCCGCGCTTTCTGCCTCATCCAACCCCATCACTATTGCTTTGTCGTCAACTGACTCCGCCACGCCATTCTCATCGCTAGAAGACGCTGAAAAGGCTACCGTTGACTCCATTGCCGTGCTTCGCCAGGCCTGCAGCTCAAACGTTGCCAGTATCACCCCCACTAACCCGAGTTTTGTGCGTGAAACCGCGTTTCAAGGTATGCAGGCTGACGGGTTCCGCCTCCGTCCGCTGCCCAGCCAGCAGCCCATGCTTGGAACCGCCATCGCGTCTTCTATTGAAATCTCTGATGACGACAACCAGACCAACAGCCAGAGCTCCACCACTTCCAAGAAGCGTCGGTCAGTGGCAGCACAAGCACAGGTACCTACACCAGTCTCTATGCCGGGCACAGTCTTGTCTGTTTCCTCATCTTCGCTGTCGTCGATTTCTTCATCGACATCTTCTGCCACCCTTCTGGCTACCGCTGTGCCCTCTGTACCTGCTTCTGGCGGCAGAGCCACTCGGGCATCACTCAAGCGGCCACACGATGGCGACGAGACAATGCTCGACGTCGGATCACCATCCAGAACCGTTTCTCGCACTCCCTCGCGCGCCGTGACGCCTTCGCTCCCACCATCAAAGAAGCAGCGCACTGGGCCGCGGGTAAAGAACTCCCCTAAGAAGGCAGCTGCGACATCGGCCGGTGTCCCACGTCCGCCATCTCGTTCTGGCGTCGACTCTGGTCCTTCTCAGGACAACGACGACTTTTGTTCTGCCTGTGGTGTTAGCGGCGAATTGTTGTGCTGCGATAATTGCGTCAAGGCTTTCCATTTTGGCTGCATCGATGTCGAACCAGAAAAACTTCCAGATCAATGGTTTTGCTGGGAGTGCCGCATCACCAAGGCACCTTCAACTCTTCAGCTCTCGCCTCCGCGTGGCACCTTTGCTCCTCTCGAAATAGCATTAGAGCGTAGTAATCCCCGTGCTTTCAGATTGCCCGAAGATATACAAAACTTCTTCGAGGGCGTCAAGGCCGCTGCTGATGGTTCGTACGAGGATATCCAGCCTCCAGCCAAAAAGTAAGTCTTTTTCAATATCTATCTTAACTATTCCAGCAATAGTTCATTATCTGTCTGTCTCCCGAACATACTTACTAACCTCTATTCTAATTTCTCCAGGCGTGACAGAAAAGCCGATGACTCAGTCGATTGGTACAAGTTGCGAGACTCGGATGACGTTGTCCTTTGCAAAGCTTGCCATCTGTCTTCTGACTCTGTCCGACCCATCATTCCCTGCAGCAAATGTGGCTTGTATTGGCATCTGGATTGCTTGGATGAGCCATTGACGGTGCCGCCTGTTCTTAAAACTTGGAACTGTCCGCTGCACGTTGACCCCGGTGCTCTTGCCATAATGATCTCAGGCCCAGCTCACCGATATCGCAGAGTGCGAAGTGCATCGACAATCACGCCCATGTTCTCTCGTGGCAACCGTAACAACGGTATCATCGAGGTCGACGATGACTTGGACGAGTACTTCAATTCGTACAAGGCAAACATTCGGAAGTCTCATAACTCTGGTTGGGCTGATCCACAATCTTTTGGTCGCACATATCGTCTCAAGGCTAGTTCCATCGTTGAAGACTTTATTGAAAGGTATGTTAACTTTACCATGTTTTCTAACATCATGCTATATCACATATACTAACTCCTTCTCTCTCTTCTGTTTAGTGTTCGCGTTGAGAAGCGTCCCGCCACAATTGCCGGTCGTCAGTTGAAAATGGCAAAGATTGCCAGGGAACGACAAGCCAAAGAGAAGCTCGAAATCCAGCAGCTTTCAACCCAAGAAGTCGAGGCTGCTCTCGCGATCGCTAATCTATCAAGCACATCCCAAGTATCGGCCTCTTCACCCACCCCACAACAATCGTCACCCCCATCCTCTAAATTATCCTCTTCTACCCACTATCAGCCATCTACACCGAAGCCTGCTAAGGAAAATCTCACTATTCCTGCTTCTCCTGCGCCCACACACTCACCCAAGACTGAGTCAGATTACGATAACAACACCATGGCCTCGCTCGCGTCTCCTGCGCCCGAATCGACTGACGATGTGCTGTCTTTCATCACCGGCCTGCCTGCTTCGCTCATCACCAATGGCGCCCCATTGCCAGAAGCTGCCAAGAAACGGCTTCGTGCTGCCATGCTTCGCATGCAGATGGCATTAGACGATGATGCACCAACGCCGCCATTAGATGCGACAAAATCCTTTCCATTGTCGCCCATGCCTATAGCCCATCAACATAGTGAAGTAAGGTCAAAGGCAGTGACTGATTCCACGCCACAGCAAGTACGCATCAAGAAAGAGCCAGCAGCATCTCCTATAATTGCATCTTTCCCTTCTTCCTCACAGGAACAGATAGAGTCTCTAGATGCTGCTATGGCCGAGTCTGAGGTGGATGTCGAGGTTGAATCGGCAACTGTATCCCCAGAACCGATACAACAACGCCAGGTGAATGCAAAGGCAGCTGCCACTGCTATAGCAACAGCCACATCTCGTCCTTTCGTCATCGTAGATGACGAAGAAGCCATGAGTGATGACGTTTCCATTTCAGCGGAAATATAATAATATACAGACATGACAAGAATAAATTACACGCGCAAACAGGGACCTCTTTATTGTTATACACATACTTGATCACCCTTTCCTTTTTTCCCTTTTATTTCATAGCCCGTTCTGATTCATGCAGATATGGTTGCTCCATCTTCGATAACTTGACAAATTACTACTACACACTTACACTCCTCTATTTTATCATCAATACTACACTCCCTCTTATTACCAGTACTACTTACTTGTAAGTTTGGTCTGGTTTTTTTTATTTAGATTATCATCTTTCCTTGTCGGTTTTATTCTTATTATCTACCCGAAGTATACCATCAATACACACGAACTCATATATACAGTTACTTTTATCTCCCCAGAGTCTAATTAATGAGATTACCATTATCAACATACATATGTCGTACACTTGAAATAAAGGAAGAGAATAAAAGTCACACTCATTGAACAGAAAGTCATAATTCAAGTGAGTATATATATATATATATATATAACTTGGCTTTTGTGTACGTATTTCTTATACAATTTTTTGTTTTTTCTACAATGATCTAAAAAAAACCGAACATAAAAAGAAAAGAAGTAGAAAGAACAGGAATATAAAACAAGGGAAGTGAATGAAGAAAGAAAAAAAAGAAGAAAAAAAAGAGAGACAAAAGTTGTGAAATGACCCAGTAATGACAAACAAAAGGATACAAAAACATCAAAGAGAAACCATAAGGTGAACGTAGCTAAGAATGCAGAAGAAATAAACCTCGTAGGAATGATGACATGTAACAACTAAAACAACGATATCATCAACACATACAAAAACAGAAAGATAGAGAGAGTTTGTGTGTGAGATCCGTCATATTTTCAACGGCGAACGTTATCCTGATTCTGCTGTCTTGGGCCACCTCCACCCTGCATGTTGTTGTTGAAACCACCCATGGGCGGCATCTGGTTGCCATTGTTGGTACCGTTGTTGTTGCTGTTGCTGTTTCCATAGCCTCCATATGGTCCCGATGGCCCGCTAGCATTCATGTTGAGACCCGGTGGGTAATTGGGCGCACCGCTAGCACCTATGCCTGGAGGTTGGGTCGGCGGCATTCCGCGGAACTGATCACCGCCAAAGTTAGTGCCTCCATAGCCTCCGTTACCGCCATTGCCCATCGAGGGATAGAAGTTGTTCATGGGGCCGCCACGTTGAGGGATTCCCTGGTGACCACCTTGGTGATAAGGCATGATTGGAGGCTGCTGAGGGATAGGGGTTTGTTGTGCAAATGCGTTGGCCACAGGACCAAACGAGGGGAATGGCGTGACTCCCGAGTCGGGAGCATCGCCGCGGCCTTGGTTGTAAGAGCCCTCATTGCCGTATCCAGATTGCTGAGCACCACCACCTAGTCCGTGGGGGGCATTGTAGTATGGCATGCTGCCAGGCTGCTGAGATTTGCCCTGAGGGTTAGTCTGTCCAGTCGAGCCAGGAGTTCCTTGGGCTTGGCGAGGAGTGGTGGCTCTTTGGCGCTGGTCAGAAGGTGCGAGGTCACGTGATGCGTTCGTGTTGGAACCACGCGTCGACATGCCCACCTCATCCATCAGACGCTTGTATCCTTGACTGGGTTGAGCTTTGATAGAGACCAGAACAGACTTGACGATATCAACAACCTTAGGACGTAGATTGTCGTCAAAGAATGGAGTGGTCAAGACCTTGAAAATAAGGGTAGCTCCGCAGACATGATCACTTAATATGCCCTCCAGAATCTTCTGCTCTTGGGAAAAGAACATGGCTTGCAGAATGATATCCCGGGCATCGGGCTCAGCCTTCTGGTTGACAACCTTCAATACAGTCAAGTAGGCCACCTTGTGGGTGCAGAGAAGGACAAGGTGCTTAGCCAGATGAGGCGCTAGAAGAGCACGACGATGGGGGAAAGTGCAAGAGTCAAGGTACCAAGTCAACAACAGAGCACCATTGGCGTTTGTTGCAAGCTGGGCACTGTGAAGAGCGATCGCGGCAGCCATCATACGCTGGCCGTCCTTACCACAGGCATAGGCCTCAAGGCAAGCTCGCATAGCACGGGCACCGTAGCGACCCTGGGCAATCTGCCACATCCGACGCAGCATAGCCTCGAAGATGAAGTCATTGTAGATAGGGCCGAATTTCAGGCAACCCTGTAGAACATAGTTTCCGTACTGATCCAGGAACAGCGACACAGTGTAGGGGCGCAGGTTGTCGCCAATCATCCTCATTTGCTTAGGAGTCTTGCAAACATCAATGATCTTCTGGGCAGCCCAGGTACCGTTCTTGTGGACGCCGATCTCGGCCATATGGGGAGCAATGTAGGCGAGCATTTGATCACGAACGTCATCCGAGCAATGCTCAAAGAGCTTTTGAACCACGGTGTTGCCAAGGTAATCAGAAGACAGTTCTGCAATTTCAGGTAACATTTGAACCGCAGTGTGCTCAATCTCCTCACGGGCCATGGTCTGGTTGTCGATACGCTTCCTAATATCTCTCAATCTAGGAGCATCGTATTGTCTGTTATGGCTAGCTTCTTTAACAGGAGGGATCTCAGGGAAGAAGTCATCATATTCGCAGGCCTTTGCCAACCGCTCGGAAAGACGAGAGATGCTTTCAATATCATCCTTACGAGCCCCTTCAGCAAACTTGAGAGCGATTTCATGGATCTGCTCAGACATGTCGCTCAAGGGGATGCTTTCGGGCACGCTGGGTATGTGGGGAGAGACGCTAACATCATCAGCAGCAGGTTGTTCACGAGCAGATGGGTCGGGGCTTGGGCTGGGGAAAGCGCCCTCGTTACTAGGAGTGTTAGACTGAGATGGAGGCTTAGCATAGTTAATGCGGATAGGGCCAGAACCGGGGAATATCTCCTTCCCATTCATCTCACGACGAGCAGCAGAAGCAGCTTCTGCAGATTCAAAATTGACAAAGCCACAGTTTTTATGAGTCAAAACACGAACAGATATGATGGGACCATAGGCTTTAAACATTTCCGTGAGCGTGGAGGTCGTGGTTGAGGTCGGGATGTTGCCTAGCCATAGGGCACAGGTAGGACCTTCAATCAGACCCTGCTCCTCGGCAGTAGCACCAGTGTTACGACTAGAGGCTCTCGCAATAGAGAGAGCATTGACCGAGTTTGCCATGTCCTCATATTCTGGCTCGTGATGCATGCGCAATTCTGGCGACACGAGGTTCACAGGCAAGTTCTGTGACGACGGCATGTAGGGGCCCATGAGACGAGACCCAGGCGTGTCGAGGACACCAGCAGTTCTAGCACGAGGGCGTGTCAAGAAAGGCGCCTGAGAGGCAAGAGCTTGAACAGCCATGTTGTGGTTCGCGATAGCAGTGTGCGTAGCTACTATACGCTCCTGCAGCTCAGCGGCTTGGTTCTGCAACATTGTAGCTTCGTCAATGATGTCCTCCTCATCATCATACTTGTCAGTGTTGTTGACCGAGTAGGATCTGAATCTGTTGCCACGATTATCGTCGATGTGGTCGAGATAGATAGGTGTTGGCAAGGTAGATGGGGTTGGTTCGGCGAGGCCAAGGTAGTCCAAGGTCCGCATACCCTCGGGCTCGCCACCATCGCGGAATGCAGAGTGCGAAGGCGAGCTTGGGCCATTGGAGCCAACACTAGCAATACTAGCAAGTGTAGCACCACGCTCACGAGTAGTTCCTCGTGTCCAGCCGCTGAAGTTTGACGGGCCTCCGAATAGAGGAGTGTTAGTGATGGGGAATGGCATGGCCTGAGGCATCGAGCCAGCACGCAATCTACTAAGAGCCGTTGAGTTTGAATCAACATCCAGATTGGGAGACTTGGTGAATGAAAGTGTAGGTGGTCTCAAAGGGCCAGGTGCAACATTGATCGGTGGCACGCCCGGCAAGCCAGTCAAGCCCGCAGGGGGGACGGCCGGCCATCTAGACGGAACAGTGCCAGCTCTTGCACGTCTAGTGTTCGTAGGGGTAGCCAGGGAACCAAATGGACCAGTCTGCTCGACTAGCGAGAAGTCGGGAAACTCTCCAGTAGGAGACTCGGGTATGTTTTCGCGAAGAGGGGTAGAATTGCCACTAGTAGGTGGGCCATTCCAAGGGTTCGGAAGGTTGGAACCACCCGTTTCATGGAATTGAATCTCGCGAGCTCTAGAGAGATGAGATTTTGTGTTAGCAGAGTTTCATTTTGCCTAGAGTATGGGTTTAGCAGCCTACTCAAGCTGGATATCAGAGGTTTAGCTTACCTCTTGGGCATGAGTCGGGCAGATCCAGGGTTCAAGCCGAGTTCCCGGTTTGGAGAGACATTTCCGGATCGTGAGATACCAGTCAACGGAGCCGAGCCGGGAGCTTGGAGGCCGTAAGGAGAGCGAACGGGAGGCGGGTCATTAGATGAGGTGCTCGTTGTCGGTGATGAGGTTCTATTTGGCTGCTGAGGATAACCCAGTACCAGGTTAGAGCGTTGAGAAGCCATGCTTGACAAGAGCTGCCTTTTGATAGGCTAATGACGAGAGAACGATAAATGCAATGGATATTCTGACAAAAGAAATGAAGGAAAAGAATAAAGGATTGTCTCAAAAGAAGGACAATACAATACAAAATGAGTATGACGATGGATTCCCTCGAAAAATTAATTGGTCAACCAATAGTGTGGGGTCTGCAGCGAGTTTTCAGGTGGTGATGTCTAGAGAGCTGAATAGAGAGAAAAAAAAAAAAGAACCAAGATATCTGCCCTGTTGGGAAGGCTGTCTGCCGGACTAGGTAGGGGACAGCGACAGAAAGGGACAAAAAAAGGTGAATGTGCTGAAAGCTTCGGTAACGACAGAGCGATAGTCGAAGCGGCACGGATAGACAACAGAAATTAAATAATACGTTGTTAAGGTCTAGTGCTTAGATATTACACGGGGCATCAATAGCTGCTAAGAGGAGCGAGAGCCAGGTAGAAGATATTGTATGGGGAAATCAGAGAGTTCTAGATCGAGACAGGTGGTTTGGAATGATGATATTGCACGGCATCAAAAAGTGTCGTCGGGACGGTTCTCGGGCCGTTCGAAGGCAAAGAGAGTCGAGAGGTCGAGGATCGGAAAATAGAAAATAAAACAGTATATAAGGAAGATACAAAGCGGTAGATAAAACAGAAGCTGCTTCAAGAACGGAGTTCCGATGCGTTGGAGACAGTTAGAAGAGAAGGAAAGAAAAAGTTGACGATGGTCTGTGTTTGTGACTGCAACAACCAAGCAGATAAAAGAAGATATGTGGCACGGCGTCTATATCGCCAAGGTGTCACTTGGTTGAATGTCGGGAATGACTTGACTGGCGGGCTAAGGCCGGTAGGTTTGAAGACAATTAAGGCAACTGACTGAACTGAACTAACTGTAACGAACAGCGGCTGCGTAGCAGCGGAAGAATTGACGATGCACAAAAAATAGTAGAGTAGCAAAACGAAGATAAGATAGTATGAGGGAGAGAAAAGACGCAAGGAAGGATAGCTCCTCGATTGACAGAGAAGAACAGAGCAGGGTCAGGCAAGGCCCGGTCAAGGCAACAAAAAGCACAGTGAGCACTATTGCTATGGCTTTTCGCTACTGTCCTGTTGTCTACACTATTTTAGTTGGCAAGGTTCAATGGCCACAGTATGGAAGCGATGGATGAGCCTGGTATTGGAATGCCACGCTTTATGAAGCTTTAGGAGGAAAAAAAAGACGAAGAAGCTCTAAGATGATGAAGAGGCGAGCGAGCTAAAAATGAGTGACAGAAAAAAGAAGAAATATAATGGACGAAGGGGGCGAGCAGGAAGATGATAGATATGAGATAGAAATAAGATGGAAAACTGTTTAATGTACAGATGCCATTAGCTTCGATAATCGAGGAGAGCAATGAAAAATCAAAAAAGCAATGAAAATGAAGCTGGCAAAAACAAAATGATGGTGTTTATCGGGAAGAAATAGAAGAGAAAGAAAGAAAATAAAAAAGAAGAGAGAATTATTCGATTCTTGAGAATGCAAACGGCGATGCGGGCAGTTACTCGATTCAATACAAAAAGAACAAGAAAAAAAAAGAGCACTGCTTCTTGTAGTAACAGCGGGCGGAAGAACCGATGTTGCAGAGTAGTTGCTAAGAGCCTAAAAACCAGGGAAACAAAGCAAGATGTTACGTGTTGCTCTTGCCGAACCAGGCGAATGCGTGTGCCTTCCTTAACGAACAGTTTCCAATTTGATTTATTACAGTTTTTTTGTCTCTCTTTTCCACAGATAATAACTATCGATAGTTATAAGGCGTGAGTTTTGCGACAACACAGACTAGAAGAAAAGATAGACAAAAAAAACAGTTAGGGATAAATTTGGGTGAATTACACCCGCAGATAGGGGACTTATACTGATAGTTATGAGTTTTTTCTGTGATCTGTTTTGATCCTGTAACGATGAGGACGCAAGTTTCGGAGAGCTATCAAGGTCTATTTAGTTCAGTATTACGAATTATATCGTTTAGTATTTTTATAGCCCCGAAGCCGATCTCTAGGGGAGTTTATAAGGAGAAAAAAAAAAGGAAAGGAAGAAGAAGATAAAGGGTAAAAATAGACTACCTCAGACTTCAACATATAACTACTTTGCTTCTCTTTAAGTATCCAACGTCGAAAATGTAACGCCTCCCAAGAAGTTCAAAACCATCTTATCTAGTGGCTATTTTGTTACTAGGAACCAGGCAGTAATTATGATATGATCCAGACATGTCCGGCAGGCTCGGCACACTATGTATACAAAAGCTTGCCAACGAGCCTACTAGTACCAAAAGGCGTACGGTCTGGGCCGCTTGACTTCACGAGATATTGCCATCAGTCTCTGTTGTATAATGTGTAGAGTCTAGAAAGACAAGCACAGGCTTCTTCTTGATACTACTATTACTGTGACTTTGATTTGTTTGACTGGGGAGCCTGTCTAGCCGCTATCCTCTTACCCCCTCCCTCCCCCGGAACTAAGCCTAGCCTGACCTCGAGAACCTCAAGAGCTTGCGTTGCCGTGTTTTGCCAGGATCAAGTTATCGATCCGGGGTTGTCTTCAATATAGCTCTTAGCTATCCCAATAACACAGATCCGTCGCAGATACAGGCTTCAAACCTGCCGAACTGCACACCAGCCAAACACGGTGATACTAATCCATTTCTCAAAGCCTTACTTCTTCTCTTCTGTCTTATTCTCTTTCGTTCTACTTCCCTTTCCTCTATCACTCGCCACTTCCTGGTAGTGTTTGGCCACTGGTGGATGTCACGGTTAGCTTTCTGATCCCTTAGCCCGTCATAGGCCTTTCGAGTCATCGCTTATCTGCGAAACCGTAACCCAGATCCATAAGGGTTTACAAAGACCGACGACATGTCATAAGTCTTTCAGAATTTACTTACTTGCCAGCTTCTATCTGTTGAACTGAACGATTATCGTCCTAACGAATAGCTTGGACGTTGTTCAAACTTGAACTACTGACAAACTTATTTAAATACTTTTTTTCCTAAACTGTTTCAGCATATCCTTCTCACCTCCCTTTCCGATCGGTTTTCTTCCGTAGGCGGGGTATGAGGAGAAAAAAGGCCATTTTGCTTCTTCTGTTTTCCACAACTACAAATGTACACAGATAGGTATGTATGTACAATATACATAGCTATAGAAAATATGATACCGCTACCGAACCACCTGTTCTTCTATCCATCTGGCAGTGTTTTAGCCAATCTCATAAAAGTATCCAGTCCTGCTTCGAAGCAAAGACCTCGTCTGTGCCTCTTTTTGGGCCTCCCACGTCAGCTTATGCTAGGCTACAAGTAACGCTCCCTTATACCCTTATACTTATGATAGCACATATTATTTGCCCAAGAAGAAAAAACGAGCCAAAAAAAAAGAAAAAAGAGGAGAACTCCGTCTGTGTGCTCTCAACGTAGTAGTTCGGTTTTTTTCTTCTTTTTGCTTCTGGAAAAAGAGGCCCGTCCGGGTTCTATTATACCTGTTCACGCTCTCAAAACAGGCCGTTCGTCCCCTCAAGTTGTAATATATCTGCAGAATTTGATGCCTTAGTTGAACCAGGTTCTGATATGCCGTATCAAATGCAAAGAACTAATGTCCTAGTAACTACGATATGTACTATCAGTGTACCATGACAGGGTTCTTCTTACTCTATGATTTGACAACGCTTTGCCCTAACACTTTACGTACCAACATGCAACATGCAGGACATAACCGCCACCTAAAAGCTTGGGTTATTTTTGTCTTTTGTCTCTTCTCATCACCTTGTCTGTTTTCCCCATTCATGTGTCTACAAGTAGTTCCTTAGAAAGTCAAAGTCACCAGAGTAATTCCATAGGTAACTGGATAATAGCCGATGTGTCTCCTTCACTCAAACTAAGCTTCCATCGAGAATCGAGAGACACGTCGAAACAAGGGTTACTATGAAACAATAACACACACGCACCCCTTACCCGAATTTCTTCTCATCTTTGATCCCGTTCCTTCTCTCTCTCTTTTTCTTGGCCTTTCTCTTTTTGTCCTTTTTTGACTACAGTCATGTCCCATCCTCATCCCTTCTAGTCATGGCATTTATTTGAGTTGCAAGCTTAAACACATGTACAGTATTCATATCAGGAAGAACGAGCTTTTACCATATCTGTGCGTGCCATCGGATATCCTATATGTATGGAAACCCCTCGACTTGGACATATAAATAACAGCTTCTCTCACTTACTAAGTCTTTTACTAGTTGACCCCTAGTCTTGAGCCCGTACAAAGTCCGTACATGATGAAACCCCCATCTCTTCCTTGTCTACAGATATGCTTTTATATCATTTTTTCGCGCATACTACCAAAATGATAGACTTGCGGAAGATTTGTTTAAATATATAAACGATATGTCAATGTTGAGGTCTTGATTGGGGTCTGAGATCTTCCCGGAATTTGGATTTGAATACTAATCTTGTACAATCTACATATCCATAGCATCAAGTCTCTTCCCCTCTAGACACCGCAAAAGTGAACCTACGTAGATACTTATCTCATATAGCTACAAAAAAGCGCCCCATTGACTCTTTTCTCACGCTAATGCAATGTTCTATAATGACTTTACTTAGTATGGGCAATGTTTTAACCCCTTACCTATCCAAAGCAAGACAATGAAAAGGCGAAGATAAATGAATAACTAGGAATTTACTCGACTAATGCTGCACCTTTACTTCATCGACAGCAGATCCTGTTTTTTTATCTTTTCCTGATACCCTGATATAAAAACAGAAGGTTACAGTTATAACTATAGCAAACCAGAAACAAATCTATAGCTGGAACTGACATTCAAACTAAAGCTATCACATTGGCGTTTGCCCCTCTTTCTCTCAACTGAGATCCCTTTCTCCCTCTTCTCCTCACAACACCCACATATATACATAGTCATTGTATTCGCTTATGTGCTATTGTCGTTATTTTTACGCATACTGTGTTGATGCATAATCTTTCCATTTACTCTTTCTTCTTGTGTCATTGAGATTACAACGAAACCTATTGGTCATTCGGGTTTCAGCCGGAAACTATGTATATCAGAATTCCAAAAATCATACTATGTAATAAATACACATTTGTCTTTTTTTTCTACCTTATTTGCCGTAGTCTATATAGTTCCTCGTTTCTCCGCTTGTTATGCAAGGCCCAGGGGCTTCCTTTTCTATATCCTTCCAATATCTACAACTGTATGTACATATACTGCTATAGTTATCGAAGTCTGATAAGTCCCCGCAGACAACTGCATACGTAAACCACATTCATCACGTGCTTGGTTTTTATATTCTAGTGTGGAGAAGTACATACATGTAAGAACATAGCAGAAAGCCCTCGGTTTCGTTTGATGTGACAGCTTGCTTGCTACATGCTTATATAAGATTCGTACATATATATAGTACGACGTGACCACAAATGCACATATGTACATTATATACAGATACATATGTATCTGTACGGATTCTGTACTAATCATCACCACTTGTCCTCCCCCCATTTGTTGATACACATAATGAGACTTGAGGCCAGACAAATATATCCATCTTCTGTGCCTTGAACACTATTACTACATATCATGATTTTTATTGTAGAAAGAAGAGGAGGTCCTTACCAATAACATAACTCTTCTGGTGGGACACATGATCCACGAACATTCTTCTCTCCCATATATAGTTTATCGAACTATATATTAGAACCCCCGGTTGTCAAGCAAGCATTATATACTTTACGGCAATGCTTATTTCTTACCAGCATAACTTGATAGTAGTACACATGATGTCTTACTCGCCGTGTAAGCCTCAATATCTTCATAGTAGCAAAAATCTAACGTATCTTAAATCCATGTCTCTGCAATATTGACACAAAAGCTCGACGTTTAGGATTTCAAAAGTCACTACTAATGATGACATAATGACCTAGAATGCCACTGGGTCATAGATTACCGACTATTAAGAGAGGCTGTGTTATTAGAAGCCACATATATATCAAAATCTAGCCACTGACCTTTGTTGTTAAGTCTAGACGTTTCAGTGCGAGGAGCACATGTTAACATCATTAATATGATTTGTTTTCATTTGTTTTGTATTATGTATTCTTGGTAGATGTAATCTCTTCTCGTCGTGTGCAACATCTTCAGACTATCATTAGAAATGAGGTTCACCCGGAAATAGCGTAGATGTCCTCCTCTATAACAACTTCTTCGTACATTGACAACGACCACTAGATAGAGTCATGATATCCTCTAAACCCTTATCCTTCTAATCCTCGACTTGTCAAACCTTCTTCTTTCATTCATGAGAGTACAGAAAGTAACACAAGTTAGAAAAAGATGATATCAAAACAATATTGACCAAGCTATTGATAGAAATAGAAAGTGAAGAACGCCGGTATCAAATGCAAGTTGGTAGTAAACTTAAATAATAGAAAAGAACGAAACTAAGATAGGTAAAAAAGATAGGAATAAAAATAAGCACCGAATATGGATAAAAACAAAGACCGCCCAACGCCGTCCATTACTTCGTGAGACATCCATAATTGTACCGGTAAACAGGTATCGAAGTAGAAACAAAAGAATAAAGGTTTGTACTACTTCAAATACATGAATTGCAAAGGAAATAATGATAATAAAATAATAATAGTAGAATGAAGAAGGGGTTGATAGGTATTGTAAGAAAAGTGGAAGAATATCGCGAGCGCATCTGAATGAAAGACGACTATATGGAAGACTTGGGTCCTGAGTCCACAAGTAAATCGATGATATTCTCTTATCTTCATACAACCTTCTTCTTGCGACCACGGCCCTTCTTCTTAGGTTCTGGGTTCTCCTCTTCGCTATCAGTGGTCGACTCGTGTTTCGGGGCTCTACCAGCTCTTGCGGGCTTCTCGTCGACATCGATCTTGCCGCTGATATCTCGGAGGAAATCCCACTGATCGTCTTGCTCGATGACTTGCTTCATCATAGCAGTAGTGATGCGCTTTTGGCCACGATCACGAGCAACACCGGCGCTCTTAGTTACGAGAGCCATCATGAACAGCTCGAGGGCCTTGCCGACTGCAATTGGCGCCTGTTGTGCCACCTTGCCAACTTCCTCGTCGGCTTGCATGATGCGCTTGATGCGCGCCGTGGGGAACTTGGTCTTGACGGCAGAGGGCTCGATAGGCGATAGGCTATTGCTATTATTGTTACTGGTGCTAGTCACGGCGCCGGCGATGCCGCCGTTGGTCAGCTGATCGTCAATAGGCGAGGATGGTTCATATTCGGGATCTTCCTCGCCCTTAATTTTAGCGGCCGCCACGATAGCAGCTTTGCGGGGAGGCATTATGGAAGAGGTTACGGAAGCAGTGTATTCGGGCGTGGGTTCGTCTTTAATGTATGGCTGCTGGTGCTGCGGGGCAACTCCAGGAGGCGACGTGTGGTAGTTGTTGGTAGTCCCCGGAGGAAACGGAGCCTGGATAGACGGTTGGTAGTTTTCAAGCTTGGGCTGCAAGGTCTGCGACAGATTGGCTGCAGAAGCAGGGTGTGCAGCGTATGCAGAGGAGGGGGTGGCGGTGGGCAGAACACCACCACTATAAGTACGCTGCGGTGATTGCTGCTGCTGCAATTGCTGCTGCAATTGCTGGGCGTAAAGCGGTTGGTGCGTTAACGAAGCGTTATGCGCCGGGGATTGCGACGCCTGGAGCTGCTGCGATTGTGGGTTTGAATGCGCGTGGTGGTGATGTTGCTGCGATTGATACTGATGGCTCGGATGGACGCCGTAGGACGAAGAGGCGTTGCTAGGGCTTGGGCTATACGGTGGATTGGCGATAGCAGAAACAACAGTCGAAGAAATAGAAGGTGATGCGCGGATTGTGCTCCCCGGATTATACGGCGATGATGCGGAAGCAGAGATAGGAACTAGGGTGGAAGAAGAAGCTGAGGCTGATGGAAGAGAAGAACTAGGCGCGGCTACAGAATTTCGTGAAAATTTTGGAGCATAACCGATATCAGCAGTATTGGGGCCAGGGTTAGCACCAGGGTTAGCGTGCTGCTGGTCGTGCTGTTGCTGATATGGGGATGATTGGTGGGGCTGATTTGGGGTGGGTTGGGAATACAGGGACCTGGCCGAAGAATGCGAGGAAGGGTGGCCGGGCGCGTGGATAGCGTGAGATTGGTGTTGGGCTAGTGGCTGTTGAGCTAGCGGCTGCTGCTGTCCGTAATAATGCTGTTGGTAGGCCACCTGTAGCTGCTGTTGTTGCTGCTGGGGCTGCTGTTGATAGGCCTGTAACCGCTGCTGCTGCTCGTACGGGTCCCTTTGATAGTAATGCCCGTGATGTTGCTCCGGATACTGCTGCAGATGTGGTTGCTGCCGATATATCTGTTGTTGTTGCAGTTGTTGCTGCGGTTGTTCATACGGATTGTATCTGGAATGTTCGTTTCTAGGCTGTTCTCCAGCCGCCAACTGTGACATATCTGGCGAACGGGGTCTGTACGAACTTCCACCAGGGTCTGCCATCTCTTTTAACTATTTGTTCGTGTTTGTTCTTTTGAAGTCAGACAAATGAGTGTTCTTTGGATTCCGACTAGGCAGAAATGATGTAACAAGAAGCTCCTCAGCAAAAAGAACAATACAAAGCCAGTGTAAACAAGTGGTCTGATACAGGTTCTAGTTGTACCTCTCTCTCTCTCTCTTTGTGACCTGTTTGAAGTCAATTCAAGTGCTTCGTTTGTTTTAGCGGGATGTTTGTGTAATGCGATCGCTAGTTCGAACGCCTAGCCAGCGATAAAATAGCAGGTATAAAGAGATAATCAAGACTCCAAAAACTCTATTTTTTGCCTGCCAGATTATTGCTTCTTAGTTCTTTTGGCCAAAAAAAAAAGACGCCACAGGTGAACTACAAAAAAAAACAGTAAGGAGAAAAAAAGACGGGGATTTTCTTAGAAAGCTGATAATGAACGAAGTTTTAAAGAATGTGATAAAATAGTTTGCGGGAAGCGGGCAATTTTTGCTCTTTTTAAACTCGAATCGAAAAAAAGGTATTAAAAAAACCCGAGAAAAAATTTACGAAAAGAGACAAGAGGAATCTCTGGTAGTGTTTTTCTTGTCTTGATCACTTTACTTAGATGACAACCGAAAATAATCAAAAAAAAAAAAAAAAAAAAAAAAAANNAAAAAAAAAAAAAAAAAAAAAAAAAAAAAAAAAAGAGAAGAAAAATTCAACTTGGGAGACCCACTGAGAAAAAGGTGACGAGCAACTTTGATACCAAAACACTTCAGATTGAACAGCAAGGCAAGACACGAAGCTATTCAAACTCGGCAAAATAGGGTTCAAGCTAAACTTGTACGACTAGTGACGATCTGGCAAAAAAAAAAAAGAAAAAAATTGGTAGCAATAAAGATAAGGGTTGTTGACTGTAGCAATATGTCAAGCTTCTTTATAATCGTTGGATAGACTACAAAAAAAAGGAAATAGTGGTTTTTTGTTTCCCCAAATTTCTTGTCGGGAGGGGGGGATAGATAAAGAACGATTAAAAGAAAAATGAACTATAGAAAGAAAAAAAAAAGAAAGAATACAGGTGATTTTAGAATTTTGGAGGGGGAACCAAGCGCTGCTTTTATGGATTTTTTTTGCCTTTGCCTACCATCCGCTTTTTTTCTTTTTTTTTTTTCTTCCTTCTTGTATAATCCTGGCTTCTGTAAGCCCGAACACCAACGTAAACTAAACTAGTTGTAGTAGTGAATTTGGCTGAACTTGAAGATTCAACTCGGTCCTCTCGTCTCACTACTCCTCTATATATGCATTTAGCAGTTTTATACAAATTTTATGCTCCTTGGGGGCAAAGGAAAGAGGCGATCTACATACTGACTAACACCTTTTACTGTATACATACATAAGTACCTAAAGATACGTCTGTAAAATGGAATATTTTATCTTGTCTTTTTTATTCACTTTTCGTCCGTACCAATCAGTACGTGATTAACTAGCTCGACCGCTTAGGCAACCTTCCTTCGTGTTCTTTTTCTTCTCTTTTTAGCCCTCAGTGGGGTCAAACATTTCCACTCAGCCCAGCAGCACCGCTATCTTTTTTAGGTTTTATGTTTCATTTTCATTCTTTGTTTCTTTGCTCTCAACGTAGTAATGAAGAGCATGACGATGCATATGCGGTCTGAGTTCTATTGTCACAATTTCTCTTCTTTTGCTTGGCTCTTCTCATCCGTCCTTATCACAACAACCTAGCTTTCCAGAATCATGGTTATCATCTGTATACAGATAATTTGGCGTACATATGTATCATACAATCGCTCATTCTTTTCATTTCCGGTAACAGTCTCTCATGGTCGGTCATTGAGGCCCGCCAGTTAACTAGCCCTGTGGTGGGACTTCTGCACAAGTCATGCACGTAGCAAACGGACAATGCATCCAACTATATTGGCCCGGTATATCCCCATATTCTTGTCTAGCTATGTACATATATGTATATACAGATGTAAATCGATGATCAGTCTATATTCGACCATGTATAAATATGTGCTTCTTCCTTAGTATCATGTCATACTCAACACTCGCATCTGATACTTACGCATCTAAATTGTCAAAATCACCCTCATATCTTGATCGACTGTTATGAGTTTCTTCGTTTGTAGAGCCGGAAAATCCTTCAAATCATGAAACGCTGTGCATTACATCATTGTTCGAGCTCAGAAATCACTCAAGCTTTTGCTAAGTTATCATTTAATGGCTGTAACTGTTTCTTACGTGTGTTAGGGTTACCATCGGCAATCCCATACTACCTATATTAGTCATCAACGCGCTTATGCTCGCGTCGCGTTTTTCATATTAAATTAGTGCTCTGAGATTTATTCATGCTGTCTCTCCAGCTACTCACTCAACTCCATACCAATATATCATAGGAATTGTGAAATTTACATACCTCATTATCAGTATCGTTAGATGTCGATTACTTAAGTCTTCCATCAAATATCGAAAATCTTATTTTAGGACGTAACATACAAAGACGTGATGTGATGATGTACACTCGTTTCATTCTTTATAAAAATGACTATACTAACTATTACCATTAACGATATTCATTTATAACCTAATATACTAAAATCATAAACAGCATGAGTGATGATAAAAGAGCATCTGAGAGCAGAACAACCTGACCCCACGATAAAACCGTCTGTTCCCTGTGGCATCACAGAGTCCAGCTCTGGATTTAGACTGGCCAAAGTGTCAGAGCTCGTTGATAGTTTTACTTGATCTTATCTGACATGCACCCCAATCCTATTCCTAGAGAATAATAATAGCTTCTAGACATCTCGATGTCCCCCGGATTCTTCCTTCTCCTTGCCTTTGTCGTCCGCTGTACCTTTGCTTTTTTTATTGGGCCTGTTCCGTTTCAACGAGAACCGTCTCCGTCGTGGTGGGTTGTTCCTATGGCCATGACTGCTGGATTCGCGATAGTGACCTGACGGGGTTCGTGATATGTCAGTCATATTATCTGGTCGAGGCGATGCCGAGTTCTTAGATGCTGAAGATGAGCCAGATACCTTGCGAGAATCGAACAATGTATTCTCAGCATTTCCTTCTGTCATCGTCGTGATTTCAGTGCCAGCCAATGCTGTGACTTCCAGCTTTTCGGACGGATATCCTAGTGGCCATTTTTTGCGTTTGTGGCTCTTGCTTTCAGATGGCTTTCGCTCTAAGTGAACAGCTTCATACATCTTCTGCACGATGACAGTCATATCATCAAGGCGCGAAGGGTCTGCTCTGATCGAAAAAGCTACTATTGGCCAAGCATGGATGCTTGCAACACGAATGATGGTTGAAACTGGCATGTCATTGCGTCGAATGACATCAACCCATGATTGTATGTCTTTGGCAAGCATCTCCTCTTCTCCTAACCACACGATATATCCATATTTCGGGTTGACTGCTGTGATGCCACTAGTCGTGAGAACTGGCTTGTGGTTACCATCATATATGCCAGGAGCATAGGACTTGGTATAGGCTTTGAATCGTTCGGGCGTGATAAAATCACTGGTTGTTGTGTGATGTTTGTCGGATATCAATGAAAACCACGGTGATATGAGGACAACCATACCCGGAGGCTTCATGTCAATATCTAATAGAATATTAACCATCTTGCGACGATGGTTTTCCACGGGACCTGAGACGGGACCAAGATTCTTGATATCAAATGCTAGATCGTCCTGGCGGTATTCTCGAGACCCAATGGCCGTCATCAATGACATGGCTAGGAAACCCCCAGATGAATCAGCAGCAACACATATATCGTTCTCATCTGTAACCATAGTAGTAGTATACTGATATCCTTGTAGGACTTGGCGAATTTGAACAGGATGGTGGACTTCCGGAGCCAAACTGTAGTCAATGGCAAATATGGCAGGATTTTTGTACCCGGATGCCTCCAGTTTGGAAAACCAAACTATCAGCCACTCGAGATAGAATGCTGCCGAGCCATGAACAAACCCACCACCTAAAAAGTGTTAGTACTTCTATACTAAATGTACTTGGTTGATAACATACCGTGGATGTAGTATATGACGATGTCTGCTGGGTCATTGTTCTGCTTTTTGATCCACAGACCCGTGAATTTATGCTATTGGAGTCAGAAACTATATCACTATATCCGAAGTGTTCAACGAAGCATACCTCAATGTCATAAAAGACTGGAATAGTAACACGAAGATCGCGCATGGCAGGCCAGCGCCATTTTCTCCAAAGCCAATATGACACGGCTACATTGTTACTCATGAATACCCTCGTGATATCAAGAGGCATATTCTCGATAAACCAGTGAATGCAGCGCACGGCGGCAACATCTAGTAGAGAGGCGGTGTCGGCAAAAGCATCACGGTAAACTGGGATTATAGTATCATCTGGATGTCTACGAGAGCGACGAGTAGAAGCAGATGTTGATGGGCGACAAAAGAAGCTGCGGGGTAGATAGAAAACTGTATGATTCTGATAGGTTAGTATCTATGTATGATGATAATACATAAACAAAGGATCAGCTAAGATCCAAAACGTACGTAGAAATGGTAGGCTCCGTATAATGTGTTGAATGGAGCGTTGGAATCCAACTTGATAGAACAGTTGCTGGATCACAATGATCATATATACAAAGCCATCAACAGCTGCAACAACAGAGTATAACCATGACGTGTATATCTGACGTAGAGCCTGCCTAGTTGTAGCAGACAAGGCCGGTGCCATGATATGAGAGACGGTGATACGTAGGGTATTAGAATTTGAGAAGTTTGAATCTGATTTGATAGATCTCTGGAGGGAGCTAAAAAGAGTTCTCAAGAGGTGTATAAAGTAAACAACGAAGAGAAAAGGTCGATGGATAGATATAGATGGACGAAGCCAACTCGCAAATCGTTGAGGAACTTCTTCATTGTTTTGATTGATATGTCAAATATGGAATGTGCTACGAAATAGTCATGAAGTATGCTTGCAATTGCCATTTGTGTACTCTGGTATTCTCGTATCATCATCACTTGATAATTTTGTCGTTGATATTCATGCTATACAGAGTTATAATCCCGAGAATTGAGTATTGTCGTGTAAGTTGCCTTTCAGGGTTAACATGGCAACATCAACTCTAAAACCCATATCTGTCACATCGATTGTATTTTAGTGTGACCTAGTCTGCTTATCTTATCAGCGCTTAGCTTATTGAGTTGCTGGGGAAAATACGCCCAATAACATAATCTTGCTCTGCAGTAGGAAGCGGGCGTTCTAGGCGACTTTTTGTCATTTAACACTATGCTGGGGCGAACTGGATTCAGGAAACAATAGCCCTGCTGGATTTATGGGTGCAATAGAAGAGTCAAAAAGGCCATATAAGGAAGTACATACAGACATACATCTAACTATACAGCTAAGATATAGAAGTCGCTGACCGAGCTCATATGACCCATCGCTTAAAATGAAAGGAAATGTACGCAATGGGTATCATTGAATTCAGGGTCGGCGTGAGACGTTTTAGTTTTAGGCCAAGTGATCTGGAATACGCAAGATTAGGGCTGGAAGGGTTTTGGCTTGCTCGTCGTCCTTATCTGTGGAGGGCCAGCCTAAAGCCTAAGCGAGCTTCTACATATTATATGTCATGTACATATGTAGATAGAGAAAGATTGGCTTGCATTAGTAACTTGACAGCACTGCAAGATAGGGTGGTAACAGCTTAGAAAAAGGATGTACATATGTACTAGGACATGTATACAATCGTAGTTTACAATGCATGCACATACATATATAATATTCTACCTTACCCCAGGCTCTAAATCCTGACCTTTAACTTTACTTTATCTTTGCTACTATTTGAGATCACTCATTTGCAATTTCACATGAATATATATATATATATATATATATATATATACATTGTAACATTTAAATAACCATCACCTATTCGACCTAACCTATTGTAACACTATTCTACCTAGTACTTAATATACACACAGTCACACGTTGCGATGATCAACCAGCAACAACCCAGCCATTCTTCTTGTCATGACAGTGACTTGGGCGGCGATTCCGCACCCTCGATTGTGTCTGATATACTTGCTAGTTCCTTGTCTATATCTCATGATTCAGGCACCTACATCAGAACCGCAAATGGAGAAGTATATCGAATTCAACGTGTAGTTGAAGACCGCCAGTCGTTGACTCGATCCGACCAGCAAAATCTTGCCAACAAGATCCCCCCCAAGCCAATGAACATGAACCAGTCCTACGATATACGCCAACAGCAGGAGCAACTACGGCAATCATCTCTTTCGTCATATGTCTCACCAGCACCTGGCTCTTCAGTCCCAAGCTTCCATCTACACCAAACCGTCTCCGCCGAATCTGAACGCCATAATGCCTCATCACATGGATCACAGTTCTCCTTCGAAAGCGGTACAGATCATCTAGACACAACCGAAGCGTCGTTAGAACAGCAAAACTATTCCAACCAACAAAGCCGATACAGCTTGTCGCCGATAGCACTACCGATTCAAACACCGATCTATGAGATGGACTCACCTACAACCAAGTCGTTCAATCGTTCAAACGATCAGAATATCGGACAACAACAACGATATCAACAAAATCTGCCACACAACCTCGCCACCAGCCCCATTCAGTATTGTGAATCACACTGGGAGACACCTCGTGATAACCGTTTTCCCCAAGACCAGGACTATAATGAAGGATACCAAGCTCTGCAACACAGCGATTTATCAGCTAATCGTTTCCTTCTTAACACAAGCCCGACCATCCCTGAAGCTCAGAAATCTACTGATCCAATATCGCCTCTGAGTCGCCGACAGGATTCTTGGGCTGTAGACCCTGAGGGGAGTATGGAAAATCAGGAACCACATCGGCGAGCCGATAGCCTGGTCTCACCAACACAAGTAGTTGTAATATATCCGCATGTCAACTTACCACATGCTGACGGTATGATCCCCGTCGACGATAACGGTGGATATCCACCGGGTATACCTTACGACACGCGCTATCCCATACCGGTACACACGCCGCCAACCGAAGATAGGAACCGCCGCACCTCGTCATCATCAGGCGGTAGCAGCATCCGTACATCGGTGGCGCCGGGCGAGAAGCTAATATACGAAAGCCCGCCGCATGCTTTAGCCATGTCACGAGATAACGTGGAAGAGTACCAAGATGGCAGTCTGCGCGTCTTTCATGATGAGGCCCGCAAGCAGGTTCGATTCCACGTACAGATTGGCACGCATTCTGAATCACATTCAAGTATGGGGATTCTTCCAGGGTAGCACACGCCGATATATAAGCACTGATACTGACATATTGGGACTTAGTCCGCGAGAAAAAAGCTCGGTTAGTCCCCATATATGCCTATGCATCGGATGGACGGAACATCATTTCCATTCACGAAGACGGCGATAAACGAGACAAGACACTGAACGCACCGCTATGGTGCCTCAAATTCAAAAGTCCAAGTGCCGGCGGTAAGCAAAGTTAAAAATTACTCTTCTCTTCTCTACAAGACTGCCAGACTAACAACACTGCCTTATCTAAGACCTGCTCGACTTCCAGGGCAAGCTTACCGGCGAAGATACCGTTCTTGACATATCGTCGATCCGATCACTCACGCTGAACAAAGGCTGGGCTTCTTCCAAGAATATATACAGTGGTGCTCTCCGGGTACAGTTATGGTATGAGCCACGGATACGACGGAGGTCAAGTGCTTGTAGCTCTTCGATCAAGAGCAACGGGACACTACTTGCTGGCTCAATGCAGGAAAGAACGACTCTAAACTCTGCAAAGTTGATGGTATTTTTGGGCCGCACACAGTCGTTTTTAACCACTTATAGTGAGTTTACGTTCATAAGGGGTTAGGATAAGACTTTATAATTCAGAGGGTTACTAATACGCTTTCTCTTCTAGTCACCGACGACATCGAGCTAGTCAAAGATTCAGTCAATCCTTGTGTAATACACCTCAAAGCACGACATTATGAGTTTGTGCACCTTGCACGGTCTCGATCAGGTGTGATGGGCAAGATCGAGCGGCGCGATGGAGGTAATATCGCTAGCTTGAAGCTTTTGGGACAGGCGATCAACCCGGACGAGCAGGACAGCTTTACGAGTTACAAAGCACTGACGATGGAGTTCGAGAGCGAAGCTAGTAAGTCATCTTTTTTTTTCTTTCCCTTCCTCTTCACATCATCTTTATGGGTTTGCTTCCCTTCTGTTTAGGAAGTGCTGACAAAGGTTGCGGTGATTTCAGATCAACTCCAGTTTAGTGACCGTTGGGAGCGTCTGCTAAAGGCACGACGAGTCCAGCGTATAGAACTAAGTAAGATACAGGAGGAAATGGCCCGAGAAGGACTTGTAGCCCGTGGTGCTATGAAGATCCGTACATAAAAAAATCTCTTAAGTTTTTGTATACCTGTTTTCTTCTTATCGTTGGGCTGTAATACATTGCATGTGTGGGGTAACTATGATAGGCTGGGTTTACGGGTTCCTGGGCTTTGATTGGGGTTTTTTTTTCTGGTAGCGATTGAACAAGAGGGAAGATATAGAGTTGTTTGACTTATATGACGATCCGCTAAATTATGATTGGGGACGTTTACGTTAATCTAACAAGATATAACACCATAGTAGTTGCAAATGGATTTGTGAAGCATACAGATGAAGTCTGGAAGTGAAAAGCCATTTATGCCCAGCCACCGACTTTTCTGTACATACGTATATCTGTAGATATGTATCTTGACTTGACAACCGAGTAAGTGAGTAGTAATATGTAAGTACTGTGGCCTCTACAGTAAGATAAGCAGGGCTTCAGGCTCTAACTGTTGCTTTGCACCATTCCCATCTCGGAATGTGGCCTCGTGAACAAAGACTAAGGCGGATGATGTCATGCATACTCAGCTAGAAGAGAGGACGGAGAAAAAAAGGAGATAAGGAGAAAATAAAACACTGGCTACTGAAAGTCTCTTGTACTAAGTACATATCAAGGCATGATAAAGTTGGTTATTGGATAAGAGTTCAACGCTTATGGTCTTTCTTTTAGACTCAACTGCGCCATAATCCTACTATTTAGCGACAGTTCTAGAAAGCAAACATGTGTGAGCCTTGGTAAGCGTCTTGACATGTTACGATGTTTATATAGAGATAACTATACAATGGCAAGTGTAATAGTTTCGTATGCAGGTAAGATACACGTTTATTCGTAGGGGACAGAAAGTACGATGAAGGGCCAAGGATGAAGAGGAATGAAATGTGGCGTTTTTGTTTTGTTTGAAATGACTGCAGTGTGAATGGATAACTCGGCTGAATATTTCCTAACCCATCATATCGTGGCGGAGAAAAGAAAGGCTTGCTTTTACGAGTTAACGGAATATATGTGTATCTGTACATATATGTGCATAGATGCAACATGGTACAAAACGCCCGGCTGCAGAGAAAAAAATGGTTGGAAGCAAAACTCAGAGAACCAAAAAATGTCTAGCTCTAGAGCGTAATTCTTGTTTATCTTACTGTAATTTATTATCTACAGATATGACTTGCCTGGATTCTCCTGATCACCGCATCTTCCGCCTGATTTTTTCCTTCTCTAACGGTTCCACAGTACATCTACACCTTGAGGTTTGCGAGTCGAAGCAAGAGAGATAAAGAAACTCCATTAAGAGTGCTTTTAAATGCTTATACTGTGTCTGTACAACAGCAACCGCCTGACACTTTTTGCCTTGGCCATCAGTGACATTGGAAAATTGCCCTGCTCCCATGATATGTGCGAGTTATCTAGCAATGTGAACAAATAAAAGTCCGGGGAAATAACCGATGTGTGCTTATCTGTACTAAGCCATCATGGGCTGATTCGTAGTCATGGCACATCTCAGCCGTTTTAGCTCTTTTCCTTTTCTCATTTTGAAGCCTACCTGTATCCTATCTAACCCCCGGTTCCTTTACCCGTCTTTCACTGCAACTCGGGCGTAAGTAAAGTACCAAGATGATAGCTTCGAATGTGGAGTGACGAAGAAGCACTGTGATGATAGTATGCTAAGATAAGGTATATATGTGTGTATTATGGAGTAGTATAGGATAAAAACAGGGCGATTATATGCCAGTACTATCAATGCTAGTCGGGGGTTTCGATGTTTATCTGGCTGTAAATCAGAGACCAGGAGGTGCCGCAAGGACTCTAGAGTAGAAGACGATGTATTGTAACTCTATCATTCTTGATATCTAAAACCTTGGGCTATGCATGCATATTTATTGCCGAATCTAGCCTTAAGATTTGTTCTCTTTGTACCTGTGACTGATCTGACATGGGATCTCACGTTTAAAGTACTGTTCCTTGCGGGTTCTTTTTGTGTTTCTTTAGATTATATATACTTAGCTTTACAGCCACTCTACTCAACTTTCCTGTGCCGTTCCATTACTTCTATATGATCCGTACATTAAAGCTACACAGATGGACACCCCCAAAGTATATTTACGGCCTATCGGCTCTGAGGAGGATATCCAGAGGGCAACTCTAGAGCCTCTACCAACCATTAATGATATATCTAGTAATTCAGACGAAGACTATGACGATTTCATAATTCCTGAAGGCAAGTTTTACACAAGTTGAGTCTTGGATTTCACGAGTTGCTAACTATAGACCTCTCTCTGCTTTAGATCGTAAGCTTGGTGTCTTTTCAACAGCGCTGTTGATCGTGAACCGCATGATAGGCACAGGCATATTCAGCACACCGGCTGCCGTATTTAGTGGCACAAATAGTGTTGGAGCATCCCTTATCTTTTGGGTTCTCGGCGGCTTCCTCACTCTGGCTGGTAATTAGACAGAGCTCTGGTGTATCTCTCCGGCCATCATAAACTGACAATGATACTAGGACTATTCGTATACATAGAATTCGGCACGGCCATCCCACGGTCTGGTGGAGAGAAAGTATACGTACGTGGCATGGTTTTCTCACTTCATAGAATAGCAACCAATTAACATCTTATTAATTAACTTCGTGAATAGCTCGAGCGGGTATATCAACGGCCGGCCTATCTGGCCACCTGCATCTTTGCCGTACAGTTTGTGCTGTTCGCGGTTTCTACAGCTAGCTCGATCAGCTTTAGTAGCTATGTGCTCTTTGCAGCCACTGGCAAAGAACAAGTCAAATCTTGGCCCAGTAAAGGCATTGCTGTTGGCATTATGACGGGTACGTATCTTTCCGTCTTGTCAAGACTATATTTCGAACGCTTAGAGGTATCAGAGACTGATCAGGCTATATCATTAGTGGCTAGTATGATCCATTCCTTCATGCCACGGACGGGTATCTACATCAGCAATATCCTTGGCACGTTAAAGTTGATTCTGTTGCTTTTCGTAATCTTCTCGGGCTTTGCTGCACTGGCCGGCCATCGTAAACACAGCGATCCAAGAAATTTCCAGTCATTCAACGGTTACACAGTAGAGGGCACTATAAACGATCACTCGTCGGCGCCGGGCTATGCCACAGCCTTGCTGCAGGTGCTTTATTCGTATGGTGGCTGGGAGAATGCAAACTATGTGTTGACCGAGGTCAGACGCCCCGAACGAACACTGAAGCGTGCGGCTCCGCTGGCAACTATCAGTGTCATGATTATGTATATACTCGCCAATATCGCTTATGTAAGTCCTTGCGCTATGGGTGTGTGTTGTGGTATCTGTTACTGGCTAACAATGATGTGATGCTTGTTAGTTTTCTGTCCTTACTGAAGCTGAAATGCGAACGAAAGATGTCACGTTAGCAGCAAAATTCTTCAAGCAAATGTATGGCGAGAATACCTTTAGTCAGAAAGTGATGCCTACGTTTCTGGCACTTTCAGCTGTTGGAAACGTCTTTGCACAAACCTTTGCAATGCCTCGAGGTATGTAAGGAGGTGTCTAGATCCGAGATAGGCGGTGGTCTTGGCTATGATATACGAAAAGCTGACAGAAGAACTTGTGTAGTCAAGCAGGAACTGGCTAAACAGGGCATTCTACCTTTCTCTAGATTCTTCTCAAGTGACTGGCCAGCCCAAGCACCGTCGACGGCGATTTTGCTCCATTGGATCTTTTCAGTGGCTCTTATATTGGGCACAACGACGAAGGATAATTACACATTCGTGACTAACATATTTACGTATAGCGGAAACTGGATCAAGTGTAAGTTCTCCATTTGCAATCACATCGGGGTTGTCACTAACATCTTTCTCTGTAGTATTCTTAAGCGCCGGTCTTTTGTATCTGACATGGAACCCCAAAGAGAAATGGGACGAAGAGCGGACGACGTTCAAGAACTACCCGCCTTTCACCATTTTCTATGTGATTACTTTGATATTCACACTATCTGTGCCGTTTATGAAGAACACAGACCTCGATCACATCTCGTACTTAATAGTTCCAACTCTGGGCACCGGCATGTTGCTGATTGGCGGCATATATTGGCTTGTATGGGCAAAAGTGCTCCCCCTTCTAGGCTTCCATGTACAGCACGAGATTGAGGTCATGCCAGATGGTAGTGAGCGCGTCCGGTACCAGGTAAGTAATATTCACTATCAAAGAGTCAGGTTATCATGATACTAACCTAGAGGAATATAGCACGCACAGCCTCGTCGGGCGAGACGTAGGCCAATGAGCCGCCGGCTGATAGGATATGCTCGATAGACCGTGTAGTATATATTTTGGTTCGTTTTGTACTTGATTGTTTTGGCTACGTTTGGTAGTATTAGAAGCGTTTTTTTTCTGTGTAACTACAACAAATAAACATATATAGTAGTTACTGTATCATTATACATTAATATAGTTTGTATGGTTGACAAGAGAATATAGGAACAAATAGATAGAATGTATCTAGGTTATACATATATACATACAGATTTTGAGGGTCTCTGATACAGCAGAATTCACTATTGTCTTGCTGTAGCATTTACGATCTAGACTATCAATAAGCTGCTTACAGTAATGTGAGATAGCATAAAGGCTCATAAGCTTCTCCATCCTAATCTAAATGTATTACACACCAGTTTTGATATGGCAAGCCTGTAGATAAAAAATATGTAGAATAAAAGTATGGTTGTCTTCAGGCGTCCAAGCTTGTGAATGAATTCAGTTGAATTATAAATGAGTTTTCACAGTTGTTAAATTTGTAGTGAAACATTCATTCTCAACTATAGGCCAATTCTAGTCCGTGGAGCCCCTGAAGGCGATCCTGACCACTTCGACGGCCCCATTAAACATCTGCAGAGACCTTCAATGATGCCATAGGCACATGTGAAATTTAGAGTAGCACTGAATCAACATTCTCCTTTCTACAGCAATTTTACCACTACTACTATAGGTCACAGTTGCAGAGATCAGAAGTTTACATGAATTCAGCTTTGTCATGTATGTTACAACTGTTTCTCGGGGTCAAGTGTTTGATAAACCGAAACAAAAAGATGTCGCTCATTCTGGGAACAAGAATTAAAGTGCTGTGGCAGCAATCGTTTTACCATAACAACCATTATGTAGCATTTATTGCCTGTTCTATTGATATGGCAGTCTGCCGCGGGCCGTTGGATGTCTGCTGACAGCTGCTAAATGTGCGGCAGGATTGACTATCGCTATGTACTGATGATATTACATACATACATATGTATAAAGCATTGGTGTTTGAAAAACACAGTATAGCTTGTATATCTGTATATACAGAGAAATGTGGTGTTTGATGGTCAATAAAGCTAGTAAGGGGCAACGAGCCGTCAAAAACAAACTCATCAGAATCGTCGTTTCGGAGCTATGATCAAATAGGCGAGCGAGGATTTGAGACCGGCCAAGTGTCCTTGAAGATTCTGTGGGCAGCGGCTGTTTTAGCGGCTATGCGCTGTGATTAGGCCTATAGCCGCCACTAAAGACCGATTATTCGTGGAGTTAAAGGGACCTGAAGCTTGAACCAGAGCTCGCATCCTTCGAGGTTATAGCTAGCTTAGGGCAAGTTTGTTGCCCTCTCTCTCTCTCTCTCTCTCTCTCTCTCTCTCTCTCCTTGCTTGTTGTTCAGTTTTAACATCGTCAATGTGTTTTATATTTTCTCTTTTATCTACTTGCATTTGTCGTCTTAATACCTTTGGTTCTCGCTACCCTATTTTCATGCCATAAGATAGTAACGCAAAATAGCTCGGTGTTTTTCTGTTTTTGTTTATAGAGGCTTCTGTTTTCTTCTTTCGACTCCCTAGCCGCCCGTTCCCTGGAACCCGAACCGAGCAGCCGCCTGGATCAACCGCAGCTTGCCTTTTTTTTATTTCTTTATTTTTCTTTATTTTTTCTGCTGGTCCCCGAACTGCATCTGCATTATAACTACCGGGACCGATTTGTCCGCTTACTGGTTGTATTCTTCCGCTCCGTGGGATCTCTTCCGAAAAAAGCAAACGTCTCGACTGCCGTCAAACACCGCCTTCTCTTCTTCTGTCCTCAGATCACCTGACCAGACGACCAGCTTGGAGAGACGCCATGTCGTGGACTCTTTTGCAGCGCTTCATCGAGTCGGATGTGTTCAATTCGAACCCATTTCTGCCGGTTTCCTATCTCACGTACGTCTACCTAAATCATTAGCCGTTTTATTAGAATTGCCTCTATATGTCGCTTATGAATGCCGGTCGCACTAGTCATAGTCGTACCTGCGTGCCATTATACGAGGCCATTGACTAGAATGTACATATATACACTTTTATATACATCTATCCTTTACGAAATTGACGACCTCGCTTCTCTCTTTGGACCACCTGTGCTCACTAACATGTTTGTGTCCTCTGTAGCCGCTACGCTGATCACATTGGCATCAACTATGTCCTCTGCAACAAGCTCCGCCAGTTCCCCTATGAAGATATCGAATTCTTCCTACCACAGATATGCCACCTGATCATTAGCCTGGACAACGAGTCTATGGCGCTCGAAGAGTTCCTGCTAGATTTGTGCGAAGAATCTGTGACGGCCGCACTACTCGTGAGTTTTGTCTTGCTTGACCGAGGACACCTGGGGTCTGTCGAATCTCACCATCTCATAGCTAACCAAGCCCCTCTCTTAGACCTTTTGGCTCTTCCAAACGTACCTTCACGATCTCTCCTCCAACCCACAAGCAGACGCCTTCCAGACATGCCGCCGAGTATACAACAAGGTGCAGCACATCGTGTTTGGCCTGCCCGACACCGCCCGATACGAAAAGATCCGCGAAAACATCTTGCCCGTAAGTGTTCTATCTAGCTTCGTGCTTGCTAGCGTTGCTGTGCCGATACTTCCACAATGGGCCGGGCCATTAGCTGTAGCACAAGCACGGAAACCGCCGCGTGGCGAGCCGTCCGAGACCCGTGAGCCCACGACGATCACACGGTCACAGACAATGAAACCAGCAAGCCCGCGATCGAGGCGCCGCGAACAGCTGGCACGGATCACAAGTCCGTCCGAGAGCGCCCTAAGCCTGAGTGCGGCAATGCACCGGTCTGGTCATTCGCGCGCTACGTCATTGGCCCAAGACAGTGTGTCATTGTCACGGCCGGGGTCGGTATCTTCGGGTGAGAGAACGCCAACGGCTGATGACGAGATTGAGTCACACAAGGGCAAGACAGAGCCAAAACTGAACGGCATGAGACACAAAAGCCCAAGGCAGCACCTAAATCTGGCGCTCAAGGACGCTCGTTCAAGTACATCATCGCTGCCACTCGTGGTCGATGCCCTGTCTCCGAATCCGGGATATCAAGACGCACCACTCTCGGCCGGAATCGTCATGAACCCAGCCATCGACATCCTTCACCGCCGCCACTCGCACCGCGACCCATTCGGAAAAGGTCGGCGAACAGCTGGCGAGTTGTCCTCTATTCAGCGCACCCGGCTGTTACGCCAGCATTACTTCCGTAGTGAAACTCAATTCCTCACCGCACTAGAGAACATCTCCAACCGCCTGGTCGCTGTGCCCAAGCCTGCGCGCCTGAGCGCCCTACGTGCCGAGCTCGCTCTAATTGCCCAGGATTTGCCGGCTGAGATCGATATTCCCGTGATCTGTCCACCAACTCTAGTTGACGGCTCACCTGGCCGCAGCAAGCACCACCGCATCGTGCGCATCAACCCAGCTGAGTCCACTGTACTCAACAGCGCCGAGAAGGTGCCATTCCTACTGATGATTGAGATTCTACGCGACGACTTCACCTTCGACCCCGATACACCCGACAATGATCGTCTATTAACTGAGTTGATGTCCGAAGCCGGCTCTAAGAAACGCATTTTCGACCTATCCGAGGCGCCTCGGGCCACGCCAACATCAGCTTCGGCACACGACGCCGCCCTAGACAGCGTATTTGAGCCAACTTCGGGCGACCTTGGTACTTCTCCAATGGGCAGCAGCTTCGGCGATGACGTCCACGAGTCGGGTTACGGAACCCCGCGCGCCGTTAGTGCGACAGGCGGCTCGACCATCTCCGAAGTTCCAGCGACTCCACGGTCATCCGGATCCAGTGACCCATCTCAACAGCCAACACCGCAGCTACCAGTTCCGATTCTTCGTGGTCACGGCATCGAGCCCGATTTCTCGGCTCTTGCCACTCATATGCGCACCGCGTCACAAATGCTAGCCCAACTAGAGATGACAACTCGCAAGCGGCCCAAGCACGAAGTCGAGGCTATCCGCGCCAAAATCATTGCCAGTATGCAGAGTCTCGAGGAGCAAAGCTTCGACATCAACGACGAACAGGGCCCAACCTTTGACACCATCATGGCCAAGTCTGCCGTGACGCCACCCCCGCCACAACTGCTGCCGCCACCCGGTGAGCTAGACGAAGATGTCGAGCCATCAGACACAGCCCGCGGTGAGGCGCGCATGGAAAACGATTTCAAAACAGGTGGTATCCAGCGCAAGGGCGATCGTGATGATCCCAGCGCAGCCGTGTTTGGCGAAGCCTGGCAGGCCAAGAAGGCCCGCATCCAGAAGTCGTCACCGTATGGCTGGATGAAGAACTGGGATCTTGTTTCCGTCATCATCAAGACTGGCGCTGACTTGCGTCAAGAAGCCTTTGCTTGCCAACTAATAGCAGCCTGTGACAAGATCTGGAACGAAGCCAAGACCAAGGTCTGGGTCAAGGTCATGAAGATCCTCGTCACTGGCGAGTCATCCGGCCTCATCGAGACCATTACCAATGGTGTGTCTGTACACTCCATCAAGCGCAGCTTAACACTCGCTCTAGAACCTGAACCTAAGCGCCGTATCGCCACTCTCAAGGACCATTTTGTCAAGGTCTTCGGACCGCCCAAGAGCAAACCATACAAAGCCGGTGTCGATGCTTTTAAGCGCTCTCTTGCTGCTTATAGTATCATATCATATGTGTTTCAGCTCAAGGATCGCCATAACGGCAATATTCTAATCGACAGCGAAGGTCATATCGTGCACATCGATTTCGGCTTCATGTTATCCAACTCGCCAGGGTCGATGGGCTTCGAAGCCGCGCCTTTCAAGCTAACCCAGGAGTATATCGATGTACTCGGTGGTCTAGAAAGCAAAGCCTACGCCGATTACAAGAAGCTGTGCAAGCAAGCCTTCCAAGGTATGATTTTTGTCTTTTGTTCCCCTATTAAACTATACACTAACCCTTATTCTTCGGGTTACCTTAGCTCTCCGCCGTTCTGCCGACAACATCATTGATCTAGTTGCCATGATGGGTGCTGAGTCCCAGATGCCCTGCTTTGCTGCTGGTATTGGACCTGTAACAACTTCGTTAAGGCAACGCTTCCAACTTCAGCTCAGTGCAGAAGCCGCCGAAAACTATGTCGAGACTGACATCATCGGAAAATCGGTGGGCAGCTACTACACCCGACTGTAAGTTAACCTCTCTCTTATTGTAACCCATACGACCATAGACTGACTTTGACCTTCTTTTCATTCTCCTTTCTTAGATACGACACATTCCAATACAGAACGCAAGGCATTTACTAGCTAAACGATTTCTCTTTGATGGCCTTATTTCTCTCTTCTTTGTCACAATTATGGGTGGCTCATCTTCACCTGATTATTTCTGGAGCTGTTGTGCCTTCTCTTCTTTCACCTTGTTTTCATCCCTCATATTTCTTAGTTTCCATCTCTGGACTTGCATTTTGTTCAAATGCTGAAGCATAACATTGATTGCACTTGACTTACCACATACATACATATATACCTTTTCCATACTATACCACATCAGTTCCTCATTCGTTTTGTACAACTTTTTCATCACCACTGCTACTACTACTACTACTACTACTACTACTATACTACTATACTATGTATTATACACCATCGCACTTTCTTTTTTATACACATCTACATATATGTATTCATTTGTACAGACGACAAAATAATCCATGCATACCATAAACGGTATATCAGATGCCTTACCAGCCCATGTGCATGATACTACATCAGATATCAGTATTTGCTCTTTTTTTGTCAGTGGTGAAATATAGCAAGGATAGAAGACGAAAAAAAAAGGCACAAAAAAGCACAGACAGGCTCTACAATCTACTCTTTTTAAAAAATTGATTACAATGTCTATTCGTTCGTTGCTAGGCAAATCCATTCTACAATTAAAAAGCATAGAAGTCCAGGAGCTAGAACTAACACTGGATGAAGATTAAAAAGGGTCGATATATGTGATTGTCTAATCCCTCTCTCCTGTTAATGATAGGCCAACTGATTAATCGCGTTTTCGCGTAGACCCTGTCTCGTTGCTTCAGATATAAGTCAACAATGCGATACGCTTTCATCCGTATATTTCAATCTTTAGAGCTTTTAATTTTATATGGGAATACAAATATAATCAAACAGCATAGATCTCTTTCTTTAATACATCTCTGCCTTCTCAACTACCATGGGCAACGCTCGCTCGTTAATATACCCTGTTTCCATCGTCAGTCATGTCTACGATGCAAAGGCCGGCGCTCTTATCGAGTCTGTAGACCCGCGATATGTGATTCCCGGAGTCGACATGAGTCAAGTAACACTGAGCGAGTCAGATCGCTGGGTTCTTAGATTCGGCAGCGACAAAGAGTTTCCCAAGTTATCATGGGAAGTTCTTCGTATACGCATAGGTACATACAGACTTGGACATCTTCTTCCTCTCATATATCAAGTGCGCATCAACTGACAGTCTTAACCTTTCCTTTCTTCCCGTTCGTTAGCCAACAATGATTTGGACGGTCTCCAACGTACCCCATCAGAGCTAAAGCGGTATATCAAATGGGGCCAAAATACACGATCAGCCTACGGTTCCGTGATGGCATACCTACTACACCACCGGCTTCCGGCCGCCTGGGGATCACCACCTTTCACATGTGCCTCTCCAGTTCCCTTTGCCGACAACAGCGACTTCTGCATCCTGACGAATGAGTGGCCGTATGCACTAGCCGACGGAATCGTTCATGTGGTCGTGTGGACGCGAACGCCGATAGCTACGGACAATATCAGAGGTGATATGACGCCGGAGAGTAGGGCAGTGGTGGATGCTTTGATGGAGCGCACATTTAGAGCCCAGGTTGGAGGTGATAATGTGCTGTGGTTCAAGAATTGGGCGGCACTGCAGAGTGTTCCGGCCCTGGATCATGTACATGTGCTTCTGCGAAATGTACGTGAAGATACGATTCGTGAATGGACTTCTGGCGTCGTTACGCCGAGAATGTTGATGGAGAAGAGCGAGTTATAGGCGTATATGTTGCCTTGTCTTGTGATGTTCGCCCAGTATACGGAACGGGCTTAATAATAGTATTGAGCATGATATAGACAAATAGATAGATTCACTAAACACCTTGATATTGAAGGTATCAGAGGTATTGAACTAAAACTTCAGCAAAATTTTCTCCTTTGACCCCATGGCAGCTAGATACTAACCGAGCCCTTATGCCTGGCGACGCTGCTTGCGGTTCTGCGGCGCCGTGGCAGCATCCATGCTAGGAAGACCGGCACCACCGCCGCCTCCAGCCAGACCAGCCAGCTGTCTTCCCGCCGATAGTAGACCCTTGGCCTTATACAAGCCAAAGGCGGGGACGAGGAACCAAACGAACCAGGCACCATTGCCAAATAGCATAACCAAAACTAGGGAGCCCCAGGTGACCCAGATGGTATCGAACATGGAGTCCGTCAGGCCCGATGACGATAGGTCTTCGCCGCTAGAACGCAGGGCTTTGGTCACGGGATCATAGGTGGGTCTACCACTCTTCTCGAGAATGAACTGGCAGATGATAGCAGGTGATGAGAAGATGGCATAGTAAAATAGAGACCGCCGACGCACGAGCAGGCTGAATAGAAGGAAAAGACCGTTGAAGATGGCTGACAGAGTATGTAGATTCTTGAGGGTTGCGATATTGGCCTTGGCCTGCTCCTTTTTCGCCTTTTGCGCCATTGTTAAAATGAATTGGGTGAATTGTATGGAAATGTTTTGTGTGCGTCCACAGTATAAGAAAGAGAAAACGACAAATTGAAGAAATCAAAGACAATTTCCAGTTATGACAAGTATCGTGAACTTATGAAACATGGCAAGTTAGATGAGATATAGTCAAGCTTAACTCATCCTTTAAAGACTAAGTTGGCCCCAGTTTTTGGACTGCTAAAAAAAGACAACGAGCTAAGACTAGCTATATATGTAAGGGTTCAAGGGTTAAGTATTTTAGGGCTCTAGGGTCGCATTTCCGTATGCAGTTTTCATGAGCTCAGGCACCAAGTCGAGCCGGGTGTCAAAGTCTCTTTCGTCCAGCTAGGCCCAAAAATGCACAGGGTACAACTAACTATTGAAGGGCGCTTCCAGGGCAACATGCAAACAAAGAATTAGCGTATAGCCAATCAGAAGCCTCATAGACCTCGGCAAAAAAAACTCACCTAGTTGCTGGATTTGGCACTGGCCCAATCCGGTCGCTTTGTTTCTTTATTTTGTTGCGATTGTCCAGACACGCAAAAGGATATCGTGATTTCGCGCCGAGAATTTGAAGGCATGAGGAAGAAGAGAGCAAGAAATAGGCACACCCACGGTTCTTTGTTCTGTTTAGCGTCTATTAATGCCGTTTCCCTTGCATTTTACTGTCTGTTTCCTTGCATCTGTCTTTGTTCTCTTCATATCGACGCCACCGTGATTCGTTGAGCCGACAATATTGCATATTTTATACGTAAGTATTCTGCGTTATTTCATCCAGCCATCGCCATGCTGCATCTTTCGTGATCTGTTGTTGTTATGTTACTCTTTTCTTTGTTCCTGCTGCAGCACCTTCCATAACAACCACAGAAAGAAAACAAGAAGGCACCCCGCCATTATATCTGTCTTGCACAATACTTACATCTATTCCAAACAACACAACCGTCTCTTTTGGACTTCCTTCTCTTTTCTACACTCGTTTCGCTATCATCACCACCTGTACGGTTTGTCGATTTTGCCACGTTTAGGCAAACTAAAAAAAAAACATCGCCAAAATCGCTGTCGTACTATTCCATCTATTCTTCATATTCTAAAGCTGTTGTCGTCGCAGCCTTTAAACATCAACAAGTACATACATTCATCCTCATCCTACATACTACTAAACTAGTAGCTATAGTACAGAGGCGTTTCCGGCATTGGCTGCCATTCCAAGGCCTCTGCTTACATTTGTTTTCTTTCGATCCCTTGCTGCCCATGTGCCATTAGTCGCCTGTTACCCGTTTTTGCTTTTCTTTCTTCTTTTCGTGGTTATATCGCATACATTACTTTGCATCTTCTCTTTCACGTACGCCGCTTCTGCCTTCAATTGTTTAGACCTCAATGGTGCGACTCAGTTTAGCCTCTCTCGCCTAGCTTCCTTATCCTCTATCTTTTTCATCTTGCCCTCTGCGAACCCCCCCAACGTTCGTATCTTCTGGCATTATTTCTGGTGTTATATTCAGGGCCCGTTCGTCTTGCGACTCGTACTAACATATACCTTTGGCACATAAAAGACACCATAATTCTAGACAACATAAGCGACGTAGCTTTGACAAACAAGAGATCCTACCTACAAAAACACTTAACAGTTTTGGCGAGACTATCAGACAACCGAAAAGTCGCCTCTATTCGATAAAAATAAAATTGTCTGCCGATAGCACCGAAAAGTCTACACTCGCGCTTCTATCATCCTGTATTCACTTAACGGAATTTCATAAAAATTGTCTGCATTGTTTCTGATGGCTCGAAACTGATAGCGCATTGTTGAATCCTTTGTGTTGTCTTAACAGACATTCGCGATGGCGCCTTCAAATACAGCCATCTCTGGCTGTTTACGTCAGATCGTCTACTACCACCTCGACAATTTCTCCTACGACAACGCGCTTTTCTTTGCCGAGAAGCTCAGTGCCCAAGACCCCCGATCGCCAGAATCATCATATCTAGTTGCTCTAGCGCATTATCGCATTGGCGATTTCCGGAGCGCTTACGAAGTCAGTAGAAGCCATGCTGCTCGAGGCGCCAATGTTAACGCCGCCTGGATATTTGCGCAAGCATGTTTACAATTAGAGCGTTGGCGAGATGGCATCAACGCGCTCGAAAAGATTCGCAGTATAGTTGCTCAACGAAGTAGTATCGGACAACATAGTCCTTCGATCAGAGCACCCCAACCAGACAGTAGCTCAGTCTTCTGTTTACTAGGGAAGCTTTACCAGGGCTATGAAGATAAGAAAAAGGCCGTCAATTGCTTTGAGGATGCCCTGAAAGCAAACCCCATGCAATGGGATGCCTTTACTGGTTTGTGCAATCTAGGCGTTAATGTACGAGTGCCAAACATCTTCAAGATGAACGACCCATTATTGCATAGCTTCGATCCGGACGTTGACGACTCGAAACCCATTGATACTGTCCTGACTCGCAAAAATACTAAGAGCTACACATCTGATCCACACGACCCCTTCGAAACCTCCATACGACCTCCCGAGACCGGTTTTGGTGTATATCAGTCTGAAAACGGGGGCAATGACTTCTTGTCGAAGATAGCAGCTGCGCGCTCCAAGTTTTCCAACTCAAACACCAACACGAATAGCTCGGTCAGCTCAGAAGGCATGGAAACACCACCACCAACCAACAGCTCAGACCCTACACGTGGAAGCTTTGCTGATGCGCCCCAGGGCCCTGCTCGACGTGTCCGGAATCAGCACATGGAATCATCTCTAGACCAACCACCCTCCAAAATGATGTACCGACTTGGTGCTACTAAACGCGCCACAAGATCACAAGATAAGGCCGAGCAATCCGTGGAAGTTTTTGAAGCACCCAACGCACCATCAACCTCTGGAAAGTTTGCGGCTGAACGGAAACGGACCGCTACTGGACATCCAGTCCGTCAACCATTCGCCGTAAACAACCTTCAAGACGATGCGCCAGTAGCGCCGCAGAGACGAAGCGCTAGACTTAACATGTTTCGACCGACCGCGTCCAATTCGAACGCCTCCGTTACTGCCAACACTTCTAGAGAATTGAAGAAACCTAGGCCTGCGATATCTCGGCTTATGCGGCCAGAGCGCATTGGCTCTAGCGTTGGGCGAGTAGTTAGCGGGAACCGTAAGCCCATCGAGGACTTGGGTATGGACGGAGATCTAGCTGAGGCAACAAGACCCATCAAGGATAAAGATATAGCGCTTGCTGCTGTACCTAGGGCCCCCGAAATTGACAGGGCCAAGATCGAAGAATCTCTCAAATGGCTGCTCGACCTTCTCAGGAAAATTGCAATTGGGTATTACGATCTGTCCCAGTTTAAGTCAGCTGACGCTGTACATGCTTTTCAGAGCATACCGAAAGTTCAGCAAGAGACACCATGGGTTCTTTCCCATCTTGGAAAGGCGCAGCTTGAACAGTCTGCTTTCATTGAGGCTGAGAAATGCTTCAGAAAGCTCCGTTCTGTCGCACCTACCCGCCTCAAGGATATGGAATTGTACTCCACAATCTTATGGCAGCTCAAGCGGGAAACTGATTTGTCTTTCTTGGCCCATGAGCTAATAGATGCGGCATGGCTATCACCGGAAGCGTGGTGTTCTCTTGGCAACGCCTGGTCTCTATCCCAGGACCATGAGCAAGCTCTTCGTTGCTTCAAACGAGCAACACAGCTAAACCCGAAGTTTGCCTATGCCTTTACACTCCAAGGCCATGAACACATGGATAACGAAGAGTATGAAAAGGCGCTGACTGCCTATCGTCAAGCCATTGCTGCTGACCGGCGCCACTACAAGGCGTACTTTGGTATCGGTCAGGTATACAGGAAGCTAGGAAACTTTGATCGCGCGTTTATGCACTACCAGATTGCCGCCACAATTAATCCATCTAATCCGGTATTGCTATGTGCAATTGGAACCGCTCTCGAGAAGCAAAAGAACCCCGCCGAGGCTCTTCATTATTACAGCAAAGCGACTGAATTGTTCCCCAAGGCTACTGACACACGGTACAAGAAAGCGCGTGCTTTGATGACTCTCGGTGAGATGGAAGCTGCGAGAAGAGAGCTTCTTATTCTCAAAGACCAAGTCCCTGACGAAGCGCCCGTACACTTCCTGCTTGGTAAATTGTATAGAAACATAAACCAGAAGCAGCTTGCCGTACGGCACTTTACTAATGCCTTGGCGTTAGACCCCAAGGTTCGTCCGTATCGCATTTTCATCTGCAAAAGAAAACATTTTATCCGTGCTAACAGTATATTTTGTAGGCATCATTACAAATTAAAGAGGCTATTGAGAGCTTCGAGGAGGATATTCAGATGGATGACTCTATTGCCTAACTGCAACATCAAAATCCTCGCATGTTTTACGAGGCAACGTACGACATTATAATGTATAGCGACTGGTACTTTTTTTTGGGATACATAATTCTTTTTTTTTCTGATCTTTTTCTACCGGTGGAATCTTTTGTCCCCTTTCTAACTTCTACATTCATCTTTATATGGTGTCTCTTACCCTACTTATCATCATCACCTCTGCCCCTCCTCATATAACTCTTCGTCCTGTTCCTTCTTTTTTCTTGTTCCTCCTACACATTTATGCATATACCCAGTGGTGATCTAGACGACCGGGACCTCTATGACACAAAATTACACGCGCATCATTTCTTTATGGGATGCCGCTTTTCTTCCATCTCCACACCTGGATTTTACGATTTCCTTCATCATAACCGTATGAACATGATCTTAACCGCAAGCATTTCTCTCTACGATACCTGAAACAGGGAAAACTAACACAAAAATATATATATTTTTTTTTGTGTAGCATGAGCCACTCGAAGAAATATTTATCTGTTATTGTAATTATTTAGTTCCGAAGTGGATGTGTTGATGGTATATAGGGCACCCATGTTTTGTGATCAACTATCATGTATGTGTGTTATGCCAAATTGAAATGATGTAAATGCTATTTACGACCAATGAAAATATAGGTCGCCCAAAGTGCTGTTGATAGAAATTACATGAATATGATATTACAAATATCCCATATAGACGTCAACTAGAGTTGAAGAGTTGAGTATTTTGATATAGTTGTAGCATAAGACTTGTACAAAAGTAAAATGGTTTACATCGTTCAACGTGTTTTATCAGGATGGTTGGGAGTAAATATATATATCAATTTCGATGTCTTATAGCAAATCTACTAGAGCTTCCAATAGACCTTTTTCTACGCAGTGAAATATGATATGAGTTCCTGTCATATAGTATGACGTTGGGGTCATATTTGCTTACGTAAGTTAAAATAGTGCGGATGTACTGTTACATACTGTACAATGCACTGTAGAAACAGGAAGGTATGCCAATTTTATCATTGGCTGTACGAATAGTGCGGCTACCATTTTGGTACTGATTCTAGTTTCATTTAGTTTTAAGTTTTGTATTGAGTAGGACGGTATTGACTATTCGACATTCTATACATTACTGGTTAGAATGTAGCTGGTTTTTTTTGTGACTGTGGTACTAGTAATACTACTAGAATTATTAGATTATTTCTCACCCAAACTTCGATATTATGTACGGCGGCCCCGAAAAGCGATACATGTTCTCAGTGTAGCTATGAAGGACGCGTTTTTTCATTGGCTGAGTCTAATACTTCTTCATGAGGTAGGTACTGCTCCACGCGTAAAGAGGTGCTGAAGGTACTTTGTAGGAAGAAAACGCTAACGCGCGTTTCCTAACTAGGCATAGCGTGACTTATTGATCGTCTTGAATGGACTTTGTTGCTATGTATACTAATACATATGTATGTATGAACTATTATTTGTACAGAAAGATAAGATTAAAATTCAGAGATATTTAGAAGAACTATGTGACTATGGCGAATAGAACTTGGCTTGTGGCATATATGATATACCATGCATGATAAGCGGCTTTAGTTGGTACGTTTGTTGATCTTATTGTTTGTGTTCATAGAGTTCATAGAACTACAGAGAAAAGAGAGATGTTGTTGAATTTCTGGGTTCCTGCCTCTTAAGTTTCTAGCCTAGAGTAGGAATTATAAAAAACAAGATTGGAACTGGATAGCATTACTGGCCTATTTTGAATGTGGAAAAAGGCAACTAGGAAGTAAAAATTACTGTAACTTATTGGCAGGCAGGACTTTTGACTGATTCTGGTGGCCCCCTGAAGTGTATTTATTGCTCTCCTGCCCCGACCTGGACTCTTCCCGCCCAGATTATCTCCCCCTCTCTCTCTTTTCTTCTCTTTTCCTCTTCTTCTCTTTCTTTTTTCCTTCTTACTTTTTTTCTACCTCGCAAACCGATTTCCTACCAACTATCATCGCAGCTCCGAAGCCTCACAACTTCGGCGACAAAATCCTTTTTTTTTTTTTTAACCACACTTCAAGTATCACCAATCTATCAACATGTCTGGCCGTAAGTCTTTTATCCCCCATTCCATATCCGACACTGCCTTTTCAGCGATGCCAATTAGTGCATCACGTCATAGGCTCAGTTGGTCTAGTCGCGTCATGACGCGCCACCAGCCTCGCTTCACCACTTTACGCCATTCTTGGTCATCGATTTTTACCCTTCAGCCTCGTTTCCGTTGTTTATATTCAACATTGTCTATCACTGATGAATATTGGTTAATTCTAACGCTTCATTCTCTCTCTAGGTGGTAAGGGTGGCAAAGGTCTTGGCAAAGGCGGCGCCAAGCGTCACCGCAAGATTCTTCGTGACAACATTCAGGGTATCACCAAGCCCGCCATCCGTCGTCTCGCTCGTCGTGGTGGTGTGAAGCGTATCTCTGCTAGTAAGTCACATTTTATGGACAACTATCGTGATCAACTTCACAGTACTAACAATTGTATCTAGTGATCTACGAGGAGACCCGTAGCGTCCTCAAGTCCTTCCTGGAGGGTGTCATCCGTGATGCTGTCACCTACACTGAGCACGCCAAGCGTAAGACTGTCACTTCGCTCGACGTTGTCTACGCCCTAAAGCGCCAGGGCCGCACCCTGTACGGTTTCGGTGGTTAATCGTATAGTTCGCCGATTCTATGTTTACACGGCTGTCATTATTTTTGCTCTACATTCAACGCTCTCTCCGACGGTCTCGTGATATTATTTTTCTTGCTGTTGTTCTCCCCCGTCTAGATTGACAGATTAGAAAGTCAAGCTCTTTATTTGCCCCAGTTACTGTTTTTATGCCTTTTTATTCGATGAGGCGGACATTGGTCTTTCAAACGACGAGAAAGAGAATCAATCCTCTTAAACACATCCTAACATCATCACCAAGTGTCTATCTTGATGTCTTTGACTCGCCGACTCTGTTTATCCGTGCTATTTTTCTCTAGTCTTTTATTTCTGTCTTTGCAATATTCTACACCAATGGCGTTTTATTCATGGGGGAGGAGGTTCATACGCACATCTCACTATTAGAACAACTGATGGCTTATTGATGATTAACTTGGTGACCGCTTGACGTTATGATATCACGAATAAGCACTCAGTAACATTCATTCAAACCACGAGTTGACGTTGCATGTTCATGTTTTCTTCTTTGTTGATTTACTTGATGTGACAGATGTCCAATCACTGAAATAGACCAGATCCCAAACTCCGATGCCATCCATATGATTATGAATATAAAGAAACAAAAACAGCCCAAAATGATACCCTCCAATCTTTCAAATCTTTCAAATCATTATAGCAAACAAATCTCTCCTACAATCCATCTAATATCTTCTACAAATATTTACGACCAGCAGCAGCGACTCTTTGACGGAATATCGGACTTGTTACCTGGGTATTGACCTGGTAAAACGGATTCATGATAGCCTTGACCCAATTCTCGTAGACTTCGAGGAAGAAGCTCTTGATAGCTTCTTCGGTTGCGGCGCTTGTTGGGTTAGCGCCGACAGCGGCGGCGGAGAGTCGTGAAGATGAAGTCGTTTGTGTGGGTTGATGAAGTAGTAAGAATTTGACGTTGCCGCCGGTGATGAAACAGGAAACATAATTGTTGAAGAAGCGATCGATACATTTAAGGTACCTAGTGAAGATGAGTCGGATTGGTCAGTTTTGATATATAGTTCATGGGGCTGTTGAAAGGTGGATGTAAAGAGAAAGAGGCGTATTTCTAGGAAGAGAAATATATTTTTTGTTCATACATTTGACCGGTTGACCATTGTTGCTCTTCTACAATGTCTAGACTACTATGGAGGACGAATTGGTTAAGATGATAGAGTTGCTCATTAAAGCGTGGAGTGCCGTCGCCGCCTTGCTTAGAAGTACCGAACTCGAACTCGAAGAGGGGGTTGTCAGAAGTGCCGACGATAGCAAAGTAATAGGACATGGTGTAGATTCGCTAGCTCAGGCGACTATAGAAAGAGAGATCTCGTGTGTTTCCTAGTCAAGCTTTAGAAGTGAAGATGTCGTCGTCGTTGTTTGTGGGGGGATAATGGATCTGAGCTTCTGAGCTACTTGGCGTCGTCGAGCTTGTAGCGAGCCTATGACTTCTTGACTTCGTTTCGTCTTTTCTTTGGCGATTAGAACTAAGACTCAAGGATATATTTAAATAAAGAGGCAAAGTAAGTTGAATAGATCTCAAGTGCACACAGCTTCAATCTTGTGATCATAATTTATTGGCTTATTATTTAGCATTTCGGGACAAGTAAAGAGCGACTCTTCTGCTGGAGAGACCCTTATGCCGTTCTAGTTATACAGCAACCTGGAAGTGGAGAAATCTCAATTTATACCTACCGCGCTTATCGTGCTATGATTAGCTACCAAGCCCATTTTTTTCATGCAACATTCGAGCCTGGTTTTTGATAGAGGGTCGACCTTTTTACCAACTCTCGAATTCTTTGCTTGACTGGGTTCATTGTGACTAAAGTCTTTGGCTTTCAACTTCCTAGAGCCTCAAAATTGAATTTTGTCGGAGACGAACAGCAAGAGCCAGTTTATTAGCCTTCGAAGTGCAGCTGTATATCACCCATAAGGACGACAAGGACGAAAGAAGCACCCCGCTTCCGCATTACCAATATCGCAAGCATCAACACGACGACGACATCGTATCAATACTATCCCGCCTATAGAAACCACAGATACACATCATAAGCACATACACAATATGTTTGGAGCTTTCCGCATGACCAACCCGCTTTCTAGCGGTCTACTATGGAAGATTCCATGGCGTCTGTCCAAGTTCCAGAAGCGCCGGCACCGCGAGCGTCTCCGGGCCGTTGACGGCATCATAGATACTCTCGATGCGGCGATGCAGAAGCAGGGAAAAACTGTGGCAGCCCTGGAGCGTTGGAAGGCTGATATGCCTAAGGAAGAACAGATGATGCCTCGCGACAAATACACCATGTTTGACCGCAAGGTAAAGGGCTATCGTAAGGGAGTTCATAGTAAGTCTACGGGTCTAGCTTTTTCCGGACGGGGTTCAGTGTGTCATGATACATGAGAACGTACGATGTTGTGTTGCTGGTCGTTTTGCTAATATCTTTTGTCTACAGAGTTGCCCAAGTGGACGAGAATCTCGCAGCGTGTCAACCCTCCTGGTTATTAAGAAGTGTATCTCGGGATATATACTAGACTTCATATAAAGTCGCCATATATCAAACTTCTGGCTTCTGGCTCGTCATGTTACTAGCGTCTCTATCATATGAGGGCTTGACAAGGTCATTCTTAGTTTGGCTTGTCATGAAATATGATGAACAAAAAAAGCCCTGTACAACACCAAAACTGCATCATCGGCAGTACTTTTCTATCGAATATTAGTATCAACATGTCAAGGGGTTATCTTAGTAGTAGTTGCCCTTTGAGTATCATCTGCGATAAATGGCTCCACTGCAGACTACTGTTCATTCTTTTGTTTCCGTTTCTTCTATTACTTTCCGCAGCAGTTTGATCATCTATACCACTTACCCACTGCCTTGTATCATCACATCACCGCCATACATATATATATATAGTTCCAGAAAACCCTTGGAACCTTCTACATCAGTTTTTGTTTTTATCATTTCTCTATGGCCACTAAAAGGAAGCAATATGACTTTATATCAGATTCAAATTCATGCTTGTTCTATATACATAACCCGATGTCGAAACGCCTCTTCTTCGTCCATATCAGAACGAAGACAATAAACAATAGAAGAGCAAAAAGGATCAAGACGCCCACCTACATGTCCATGTTCATGTTTGTAACATGACCGTCAACTGACTCAAGCGCATGTGAGATGTGTCGCTTGCCAAGTGAGAACCAATGATGAGGGTATATACCACAGTCCATTTTTCCCTTTCTAATTCCGCTGACTATTACACAGTAATAATGAGTAAATAGTATTCCCCCTTCCCCATCTTTACATTTCGAAAGAACACATTGATTTTAGCTGTACTTCTCATAGTCCTGCTCTGTCTCACGCCCGCGGCGTTCATGTTCGCGCATGCGTTCCGCCTGTAGTGAGCGGCCTAGACCACCACGACCTTCATCAAAGTCCTCACGGTACTCGTCGCGTACCTGGCCACCAGACTTGCCACGACCGAACTGGCGGTTCTCTTCGAAACCTGGATCGAGATCGGTACGAATGATGCGCTCGTCGAGTTTGGTGCCGCCAATGTATTTCATGCAGTCGAGGGCGTCCTGGTGGGTGTGGTATTCGACGAAGCAGAAACCGCACGGTGTCTTGGTGAAACGGTCTAGGCCCATGATGATGCGCTTAATTTCGCCGACAGAGTTGAAGAGCTCGTAGACTTGCTCTTCAGTGGTGTAGAATGAGCTACAAGAAAATAGGAGGGTTAGAGGCATTGACTTGGAAGGCCGGTGGGTGGATGTAGTGTTACTTACAGATTGCCAACATAGAGTGTAGTGGAGGTAGCAAGAGGATCTTCTGTTGGTTCAGGTTTGGGCTCGGGAGTATCACGATCTCCTCTGTGGTGTCTCTTCTTTGACTATAGTGGGTAAGATGCACACAGCGCAAGATAAATGTTAGCTACTGTATCTTGAAATTGCGAGCCATTGCTATGTTTCTTCCTGCCGAACCGCAATCGTCTACCGAAAAGACAAATTTAAGCCCACAAACATTATTCTGGTATTTCGCTTTTGGTTCTTTTGCGTGAAGTTGCTCACCTTACTCAGGTAGTAAGCGCTGGGCACGTCCATACGCTCTACAGTATTGCGAGTATGCGCCATTGTATTAGATTCTAAGTGTATATGGTCGAAATAGAAGGAAGGTTCTTGGTGTCGTTTCCTTCCGGCTTGTAATCAGAACGATAGTGGAAAGAAAAGGCTGGTTGCGAAAGGACAAGGCTGAAAGCGCTGTTTTGGAGATTTTAGAGCTGTTTTTGAAAATATTAGCAGGTTTATTTAGTATAAGCTTGCTATGGAAACGGCAGCTAAAAACGCGCTGTATAGGCCCGGAAGATTAGCGGATAATCTTGCAATTTTGGAGCCTTGGGCTATATTTTTTTTTGTATCCAAACGCGAAGGGTAGTCGTCTTGTTTTTTTTGCAGTATAGTTTATAGTAGTGTTTCTTCCTTTGTTAGAAGGCATTAGTTTCTACAAAGCCAGAGCTTCCTGTTGAAAGCTGAAAAGTAAAGAACGCCGTGCAGACTTTCAAGCTCGCAAATAATTTTTGTATCTGCATTTCACTATTACGGTTTGCGACAGCCTAACAAAACTGGCGGTTGTTGTGCTTTCCTTTATTTTTTTTTATTCTTCTGGACTTATCCGTTCCTAGCAACTACTTATTTGTAGCTCTACCTAAACTATATCAGCTCTACCACATCTTTTTATCTACCTTCTCTTCTTTATTTCAATCTCATAAACCAAATTTGCGACTATATCGGCGCATTCAATACGTCGTTCTCCCATTACAATATCATCGTCTTGGGTGACGACATTATATCTCCATCTTCACTCATTAATATCGAACACCAGAGACCGACGTGATGCCCAAAGTCAAGGCTTATACGCCGTCATATCTAGCACCTGGTGCTGTAGGCAATTCCTTGTTTGTTGCCAGCTCAGAGCCTAGCTCGCCTTATGTCACCAAGAAGAAGACGCACCGTCGAGCCCAGACCGGTCCTCGCCGTACAATTGCTAGACGTGGAACGGAACTGTTCGTTGCCAATGGCCGCGAGATACGCTGGGGCGACTTAGCCTACCTCAAGGACAGCCATGAGAACCGCCGGACACGCCCTTCACGCCGGAGTGTCTCTATAAAGCGCGAGGACGATGACGAGACTATCATCAGCTCTGACGACCAGACGGGTGGGTTTAGGGTAAGTTCAATCACGAATTGGTGACCATAGCATTTTCTTCTAGACTAACAACTTGCTTTGCTGTAATAGATCATCAAGGCCCCTGTGGCGGACGAGATCAGACAGCTCATATTATCGCCCAATGGAAACTATCTTGCCGTAGTCACCTCCTACACCTGCCATATCATGGTAATTCCCGATTCGGCCCACCTGACCTCTACCGATAACACTCCCATCAAGCCCAAGATCTGGACTCTAGGCCCTACGATCCATGTGACGTCGAAATCTGGCATCGCATCAGTGCTTTGGCACCCTCTAGGCGTAGATGGAGGCTGTCTAGTGACTGTATCCGAGGACGCTATTGTGCGTTTATGGGAACTTTCTCTAGCTGACCGGTGGTCATTTGATCAGCCCACCATTGATATTGACCTCAAGAGACTGGCTGATGGTGTTGCTCTTGACCAGAATTTCTCTTCATCTGTCTCTGCGACCAACACCGGCTTCTCACCTGATTCATTTGAGATGGAAGTAGCTTCTGCTAGTTTTGCTTCGCGGAACTCGGGCGGATGGTCTCCTTTCACTCTGTGGATTGCCATGCGCGAAGGGGACATCTATGCACTATGCCCTTTATTGCCTGAAAAGTGGTCTGCGCCGCCTACCTTAGTTCCATCTCTATCAGTTTCTATTGTTGAAAAGCTTGGTTGTGTGGAGGACGATGCCGAAGCAAGCGAGTATGAGAAACTCTTGGCTCAGCAACAAGTTGCCTGGATGGCTGATATTGATGCACAAGAGCCCATTGTTCTAGAAGGACCCCCGGGTGAGCCTCCAATTGAGGTGTTCAACCGGCCTGCAAAGCCTGGGTCTTGCCCTCGCCTACAAGGCCCGTTCAATATCTGCGCGGATCTTGAAGACCAGGAAGATATCGATGCTGAGTATACAGATATATTGGTTCTAGGATCTAAGATTGACAACGATGACCTCATGTATGGTGAAGATGTCGATCTGGAAGTTGAAGACAGCGGCAATGAGGGACTCTCTCTTACTATTATTTGCCTGCTATCAACGGGTGGCCAAGTTAAAGTGTGCTTGGATGTCGAAGGTGTAGAGGCTCAGTGGTTGCCAGCCAAAAACAAGTCTCGTCTGGGTAGAATGATGAGTGATCTCCCTGAGCCGACTTTGCTTCTATATCAGGCCATGGACAGCATGAGCACTGCTGATTCTAGCTCCGAGAGCTGGCCGGTTTTCAGCCCTGACGTCATCTCCAAGTATGCATTCTACGTCACGCACAATGCTGGCATTACCTACTTTTCTCTCGCGCCGTGGTTGTTCCGTCTGGATAGCGAGCTACAGGATTCTGGTGCCGGTTCTGAGTTTCGCTTGGGCTTACTTATCAATGGTCACAACTCAGTGCGTGAGCGCTTGTACATGTACTCGCCGTCCACGTCGTCAAGCCAGCTTGCTGCCTCTGTTGCGGTTAATGACCCCGATATTGGCTATGGAATTATCTCAGCAACGTCCTACGAACCTGTCGTCCTACTTTTTGAGCCACCCGAGGAGGAGTTTGCTTTAGTTCGCCAGGAGTCCCCTGAGAATGTGGATCTTGAGGAGCCAAAGGACGAGCTCTCGCCACAGCCCTTGTTCACAAACGAGCCTCGCCCTGCTTACACACCCTCGCACGCCTTTGATCAACCATCGATCCTGCCCATGTACCTAGACCGCCTAAAGTCCTCGAACCAGCGCTTTACAATTTCTCAGGAAGTTCGCCTCAGTCCCATGACGCTTCAGGTGCTGACCGATGTGCACAAGATCTTGAGTGATGAAACACATTCGCTAGGTCTAGCAGCGTCAGATCTGTTTGTCAAGTGCGATCGGATGCACGCAGAGATGCGCCAGCAATTGTCTAAAGCTGCGGAAATCAAGGCACGTATCGATAAAATTGTCAACTCGGATGAAGGCAGTGATCAAGTTCGTGTCGACGCCCGCTTAGCTGAGGCGCGCGAGCGCCAGGCTAGACTTGCTGAGCGTCTCGAGGCACTACGCAAGAATGCCAACTCCGTAACACGACGAGAGCTTAGTATCAAGGAGCGCGCTTTTGTAGATGAAGTGGCCGGTCTCGAGACACGGATTCTTGGTAGTGCAGCCGAGCCATCGGCATCTATGTCATCATCATTCTTCTCACCGCGCAAGAACACGCGCATTACGGAGCCATGGCAACGTTTGGGTACTGTAGACAAGCTAGCCGAGGAGTTGCTCACCGAAGCAAAGGGTCTAATCAAGGACCACGAGCAAAGAGATGCTCGGGCTGTCTCGGCAGTGTCAGGCACAGCTAGTCTTGGAGCCTCTGTGATCTCACTACCGTCAACTATGGGTAGTGGATCAACTGGCGCTCCTGGAACTGCGTCGCCGTCTCTGGCAGGTACAGAGAGTCCTGCTAGAGCAAGCACACCGGATTTGCGAATCCCGCCTGAACTGCGTAGGACAAGGTTGCAACAGGTCAAGACGATGCTGGCACGCGAAACAGCACTAATTGAGGCAGTGACGGCGCGGCTGGAGAGGCTTCAAACTGATCTATAGACGGAAAGTGTGATATTGTATAGAAGCAGTTGAAAAGCAGAATATATCATGTTACCGGGTTTTAGAGAAATGTAAGGTGGTTTAGGAAAATAGTATCGAGTGACTCCCATTTAGCTACCATCATAATAATTTTGGCGTCATGATACATACTACCAACACATGCATAAACTAGCATGATATGCTAAGATCTAAGTAGCCTTCGTGTGTGATAATAAATCTGTATTTTTTTCTAATCAAACCTCTATAGGTTTCTGTACTTTTGATTTATTTTTATGATGTGTTATATGATAAATAGCTAGCTTCAGTTGCATATGTAGTATATAGTCTAGAGCCTACGCAATTTCTCTACGGTGAACTAAGATCATGACGAGGTCTTGTGACTTGGTTTCGATGAGTACAACTACTTAGCCTGTTAACAATAGTCTTTACCATACAATTGCAATTTTATGATATCTTACCAAGTTACTTATTATAGTTAGCAACATTATTCCAAATAGTAGTGCATAGATGCATACATACGTGCTACGGCATTATTAGAGATTGGTTAAATAGTACATATGAAAAAGCATTACCGTTAAACAAAACTCAAGTGGGTTTCGGTATATCTATCAGTATGCATATAGTTATTATATTTTAGTATTAGTTGTTATTCTTCAGTCACACTATTGTCCCATTGTTGTACCTTGAGCTAGGTTAAATCCAACCTTCTTGCATACAACTAGCGTTATACGTGTATGATGCCTTCGATTTTTTGATGTAACATGAAAAAGTAATATAATACTTACGCGCAGTTTTAGTCAAAGTTCGGTACAGTCAAAGTCAAAGAGAGTAGTAGTTAGATAGAAGTATCAGGCAAGCAAACCAACGGCTTGGCTTCTTGTTTTTCTTTTCTACGCTCAGATTCTTAATGCAAGTAACTAGATATCTTTCTTTTTGGTTTGTTTGCAACACAATCAGTCCTAAACAACCAGGGAGAGTGGAACAAGAAAACACGAGATGAGACGAGAAAATCACGGCATAACATAACGCATCGAAGGGTAATGTAGAAGAAGAAAAAAAAAGAAGTGGTTGACTAGCTGTAGTTCCCCAACAATATTCCGAGCAATTCCCGCCTTCTTTTTTTTTTTTTTTTTTGATAGAGAAGATCACATCATGAGCACCGAGCTTCATAAATCAAATTTGATGACACAAGGATCTTATAGTTGTTTGTGCTTCCGGGCCAGACAAGTACGTACAAATAGAGAGGAGATAGTTCTATATTGTTGCTAAGTACACAGTAAAGTAAAGTGTGTACATATGCACATACAAATTCTGATATATGGCGCATGAATTAATAGCGTCTATCTATGATTTGATAATGTCCAGCTCAAGTTTCAGAAACAGGAGACACGCAAAAACAATTAGAGCATGCCATTAAAAATCTCGAAGCCTAAGGAGGCTTTTACACAACTTTGTTTGATCACTTAGCCTTACAAAATGGTTACGGAATATTATATCATAAGACAACTATTGTAGTTTTCTAAAAAAAAAAAAAACTTGATAATGTTACATACATCGGCGACGAGAAGAATTCAATATGTGCAATATTGGGTTTCTTTTTTGGTCCCAATGATATCTACATCTATATAGTGTAGAAGTATATAACAAAAAGTACCTGATTTCGTTTTCTTTACAACTGTTAACGGTAGCACAGTAGGTAGACACGCTGATCCAATAGACAATAAGCAGTAATATGCACATGTAACAATATCCGGGCTGTCCTCAAATGTTCAAATTCAAACACACCATCCTTCACTTGTCAATTTTTTTTTTCTACATAACTACGCTCTTTCCTTATAGATGTCTCTCTCCAAAGGTTATCTCTATTATGTTCAGGACGTAACAGCCGTCTCCGTCTTTTTTCTTCGCTTTCCCTAAAAGGAAAGTCGCCAAAAGTTATTACGAAGAAACACCCAAAGCAAAACGACTAGTTTCCTTTTCCATCAATTATCTCGTTATTTGCTTGGCTTGTTCGCGTCCTTCTTTATTCTAGTATTATCTTTTCCTTTCTTATCTCTTCTTTTTCCTTCCCCTCAATATCTCATCTTTGAATTTCTTATGTTTGTTTTCCGTCGGCTTTAGACCAAGTTTTTTCGTCCATCGCTAATCTAATGCTTCATTCACTGCCATAACATCTCCTTTCCTTGATCATTCTCTACTATATCACCGGACCACACTACATATCTATCAACATCTCTCAAACTAGTACTCTCTCTTTCTTTCTCATCATGCGAATTCCTGGCAATCTACAAAGTGGCATTATTTCCCCCACTCAAAGTTACGAGTTGTATTTGTTCAACAGAATCCAAAGTGCGTTTGATCTCCTTTTTCCCTTGTTCTCAGCAAAGGCCGATTATCGTCAAATGGTCCACGCCACATCTACCGTATCTGCTATCATCAGCCTCTTTGGTCAATTGATTTCTTTGACTGACCCGTTATCCCCGTCCACAGGCAATTGTAATCTTCTCTTCAATGGCCTCGCCAACTTCAATCTCATCACCGAGTTAGACTACACTACAAAGATTTGGACAGTACACATCATCCATGCCGATTCTATCGCCTTTTCCGCCAGCGGTCCTGAAATGATCACGATATACACTAGTTTGCTCTTGCAGGTGTCTGCGGCTATGTCCACCCACGTCCTGCAACACGGAGTTTCTTTGTCGAGTTCTACGGGTTCGACGCGTCAGCAGCCCAGCAATCCTAGCATCCACCACAGTGAAGACACCTCCTGTAATGGTCACGATGCCACCGCCTCCGAGACTTTTCACTGGATAGCCGAGGAGTCTAGTGACAGGGTTTTCCGCGTGAGGCGCACACAGCCGCCCCCGCCCCCGAATGACGGAAATATCGACCCACCGCCGCCCTCTCTATCCTCCTCGATCATTTTTTATGCCGGTTTGCTACCACCTAGACCGCCGTCGGGAAGGGTCATTGCCTCGGATTCATCATTCAACTTGCCACCTCCGCCACCCCAGTACTCATAGCCTACGAATTTGCCATGCCGCCTTAGAACTATCGTCTTCCAACCAACATTCAACTGTGCTGCGGCGTAGCATCTCCAGAGCTATTCGATATCAAGTTTCCTATCATTGACTAAATCTTTCCATTTTTATGTCGAACACGTCTGAGTTCCAGATCCTGGCATGCATCTCTAGTCTCAGGGCTACAGTATACATATAGATATGTAGTCATGTGAAGTACAACAAAGGGAAGCAGCTTGCAGCTTTATAGTCACATCACAAGTGGCACACTGCATATCTTTAGCCCTGCATCCTCCCAAATCCAACAAAAAGCCAGGTCGGCTTGGTTTCAACCAACCTCAATTAAATAAAGCGGCCTCTCGTCACGTTAATTCATCGATATCAACGGCTTTCCCGCGCCTCCACTAGCAATAATCCAAAAATTGAAATTTTCCGGCATGGAACATCTATCCCTCCTACAGCACAAGCATGTCTATCGATTTTCTGGCTCGATATGTGCTGCGTTGCGCCGGCATATATTATGCTGTGCTATGCTAAACCTTGCCTGATGCATAGTACGGTTCACTATACACTGTTCTCTTTCATTGCTTCTCTTAAGATTCATGTCTAAGCTTATAGAAACCAAGCCTCATCTTTGAGGAGCTCTTTTGTTGTCGTTTCTTTTTTTCTTTTTCCTTACAACTCACACCGCAACAACGCACGGCCAATTACCATCTTCATTACAGAAATGGACTGTAGTAGTGTGTTCTAGCCATTCCTATCGTCATATCCGGTCTCTTTTTTTGCTTGGTGTTGTGGATTATTTTGAAGACAACAAGTTGACGGTTTCTTAACTTTTTGCTCCAGGATTGGTGTCTATCCTTTGTGATTTCTATTACACTTTTTTTTTCTCCCCTACATCCTTTATTCTATCGTTCTTAGACCTCTTCACCATTGCTAACAACTTCATCTGTTACTTTTAAGTAGTCACCATTTGGGCCATATTAAGGATACCCTACCTGTTATTGTTTTACTTCCTTTTTTTGTCTTTTTTTTTTCTCGTCCAAAACCGTGGGTCTGTCTGTCTTCGGTGTTTAAAATATATGTATCTGCTCAAATATCACATTGTTTGTCTCCTAACTAATTTAAATCTCCATTCATCTTATCACTCTATTGTTCTCAGTTTTGATAATATGTTAGCGGACTATCACAAAAAAGCAGAATGATTACAAAGGATCATATTGTTAGCACACCATACCGAAAACTTTACTTATAGAACAATGTAGGCACAACTAGGTACAAAACTACAACTAGTTACAACTAATAAGATTACATCCAATAATGGTCGTCCGTTATAGATGCATATAAAGCTTTGTACCATGGTGCATAGATGAGGCTACAAGCGAGAAAAAAGTGTGTCCTATCAGTTGTTGCTATATATAAGAGCCAAAATAAAATTGTATCTTAGAAGAATGATATAAGCCACTCACTCGTACCACCTAAATTGCTCGCTATGACGATGGATATAAATATCAAAGAAAAAAGTTTCAAGGCTTTTGAGATCGACATATATAATCGTACTTGTATCTTCAGTATCATTTTTACAATCACATGATAGTGTCTATACCGTTTATTATTCTAGGCCGCTTGCCTTACAACAGAATCTCAGATTTCAATTTTTTTTTCTAAAAAAAAAAAAAAAGATCAAGCTACAGGTTATCCAAATTATAATACTCGATTTATTCTCATTTTCAGTATCCTTTCTTCGCCTTGCTATGAAGCCAGTACTTACACAAAAAGATAACCCGTCATCTCCCCACCTCGACTTACATACTAATTTATTTTAAGCCCCAGGCAATCATATAAATCTACAAGTCAACTCCCAAATCACAATTACACCTCATGTTACAAATCTGCTACTTAGCCCTATCTAACAGATCAGCTTCCATGATACAGAAAGTATCATTGCTCGATGGAAATAATTCTATCACTCCACGAATTACAACTAGGGCCATTCAGTTACCAGCCATATTCCATACGTGAGTTGTTTGCCGCTTCGCTGCTAAACAAATCTCTCTGTTGAAGTGTTCGCCCTACTTTATATATCGATTAGCAAATTATGACTGTATATCTTATCATCCTACATTTGTTTTCACACTATGTGACTCAGCAAAAGAGATATCATGTCATGCTACCATATTAGTTGTACTTATATTATCAGGTGGACAAATAACTACTGTGATATCAATACCATACACGTACTTCACCATTCCTCAGAAACCTTGATAATTCCAGAAAATTATGTAACCTTATATGATAAATGTTGATAATGCATGTCCAAGATCCTCCAGTGTTGTGAAACATCCAATGAAATCTCTGACAGCACATACGGCGTTCCCCAATCTGGAAGTTGGAGTTTCATCTTTTTAAGATCGTATAATTCCGTTCAGCGGGATTACATCAGTCTCTTGTTTTTGTAGTTTATCCGTTGATTAGAGCTATCCCCTATTTTGTCGATAAAGTAGAGAATAACTTGACCTATATGCCTCTTCACTCTTCTATCCGAAACAACTACTTCAAGAGGAATTCAAGACATCGTGATGGTGTGAATTAGGACAAGCCTTACAAATTGTATTGGATGGGTATAGCCTACTTAAACTTCGTTAGGGTGCACAGCGCACCAAACTTCGCTATGAACAAACAAGAAACATTCACTGGGACTCAAAGCGCAACCAAGACATGATGAGAATAGTGGTCGAGGCGAAACAAGATGGTTCTTCAGTTTGACTCATGAATTTCAAGGTACTGATCTGTATTCATACCACCTATGAGTTTGACTCCATGTAACTCAAGGCTAGATGAATTATTGGCTACTATCAAGGCTAATGGAAATAGATAAGGCAACTCAGTTGCCCTTTGCTCACCCACACTTGATCAATGATATAGGTAGATAGATAGTCAGCCATACTATTGTGTAGGCTCGTCTACTATTATCTGACTCTCACACACTCTTCTTCAACTGATCCTGATCTGAGACAGCCGAGTGAGAAGTAAGATCACATCCAGCATTCCAAATGAGGACTATAAGTCGAACGAGACACAGTGCAGGCGCAAATAACGCAGTTAGTAAGCGTCATTTGCGATGGCCTCACACCAAAATATTCACGACGGACCAATATATAAGGTGCAGTTGCAGGTAGACCGATGGAGATAATTCGATGAGGGTTGGATGAAGTTATAGACAAGGAATAATCGAGTGTCACAAGTCGTTTGAAGGCTTTCAAGGCAATGGGGGGCAATGGGGGGCAATGGGGGGCAAATTATACACCAAAATCGCGCGAATAGAACGGCTATTTGAAAGTGACAAACGCCTTGTAAACATCACAGTATAATATAACATTATGCTATAGGCAAATGATGTATAACGACAGGTCTGGAGGGGGGGGATAAAGACTTACTACTTGGAACTATAGCCCATGGTATATTGAAGCCGGCATAATAAACCCAAAAGTATAGAAACTCAGGTCGACTGTGGCTTCTCTCCGTAAAGGCATGCTCAGCATAACATGTTGAATAGTATAGCGTAACACCATATAAATGGCCGATCGATACAGCGAGTACAAGAAGAGACTTGAGCGGACTACGTAAAGCTATAGCAATAGCAGCAGCAAAGCTCAGCGGTCCCCAAACGAGCTAGATTACATGTTAAGGAACAGAAAAAAGATATACCAAAGGCTTGTTTCGTTCCTTTCTGATTGGTACCGAAATTCTCGGTTTGGATCAAGAGATTTAAACGAGAAAGGGGATATACTAACAGCTGTAACTGCCTCTATGCACACCATGAACGGGTCAGATACTAGATACCTTGAATCCGACAGGCTGTATTCCTTCCATAGTTGGGCAAAAAGACTTTGATTTCCAGCAAGACTTGTGTGGTTGAGAACAAAGTAGCCTACTCGCAAGGTTAGATCTGTGTATACGTCTTTACAGCATTTCTTGATAGAGAGATCGGAACTCTTGTCATGAGAATTGACTAGTGTAGTTAAGTCAAGGCAATATAGGGATATCAGGAGATACTGGGTTTCAGGATCGATACCTTCAAAGAAACAGTGTAGAAACCCGCCTGTTTTATATGTAAATACAAAGTTAGCATTCCCTCTCATGTATAGATACAATATCTCCCCGTCATACACATAACCAGCTAGACTTTCAAAGATCAAAGTATAACAAGTGGAAGCACTTACACAAAACAAACCAGCTCACTGTCAATACCTCATCGAGCCTAATCTGAGGATTCACCAGCTTAGAACTAGCTATCGATATGCCAACAAATAGGCCAATCAATGCAAGAAACGTCGATAAAATCGATAATAACGAAGACTCATTAGGCTGAAATTCAGGTATCAAGATGTCCGGTGGGAAGTACGGATGGTTGGGCATTTTCAGAGGGACTTTTTCAAAGGAACCCTTAGTTTTTTCTTATCGGTCTATTGTTTATATTTCGCGATCGTTTGTAAGTTCGTTATATTGTTGATCGTGATAGTCAGAAAGAGTGAAACAAGCAGCCCTAGTTTTTTTTTCGTAGTATAATTTGATGAAAGAAAAATTGAAAAAGGCCGGTGTTAACCCTTATGTCGATGATAGGGTTACCAAAGTGGCAGCTCTAACAATAAATATTATATCATGACGTAATAGCTTACATATGTGTCAAGTTTAATCAGCCTCATTGAAACACTTAAATGCCTATTTTAATCTTCAGACTCTGAAAAATCAGTTTTTCAATTTATTCCTTTCCCATCTATTCCTAGAGACAACCGTTATTCTAATTCCAAAATGTATAAGATAAACTGATAAATCTGTATATAAGGTATATCTAGTTGAACTTACAAATTCTCACTAGTGTATTGTCGATATCAAGGCTATATTTATATTGAGCACTTTAGATATATCATTATTTTCACGGATGCTGATGTGTCAAATTCAATGGCTTGTGCAGGATTTTTGCCTTCACAGATGATGACTTTGAATAAATTGTCATAGTAGAATTTCTTATATTTTGACGTGTATATATATACCGGATTACGCGGAAACTCAGGCACAACTGTCCTTATGAATACATGTTTCTAACAAGTATATATATATATATATATATATATGTATATGCAAAGCTATTTTAGCTTTGAGCAGGAGACCTTTTACGAAGCTTCGCAACAGTGCAATGCGACATGGTTACTGCTGACAGGCCGAGAAAGTATTGTTTGGTAGATCGTAGTAATACTGACCAACTTCAGCATTTCAAGCTACACAGCAAGAAGTGAAGGGGTGAAGAAGTAATTAAAAAGGGGTAGATTATGTGGTACCAGGTTGATTTGAAAGGTAACTTAGTCAGATCAAAGCTAAAGGACGGCTTGAAAAAATGACGTTGCGAACGATCTGAAATGCAAATAACATCCCGACTTGACCGAGACTGAAATGCATTCTGTTGCCAGTAGAGATATGTAATACATCGAGGGTTGTCGAGGCTATGTCAGATTCTACTACTAGCTTATGAAGCTAAACGAGGACAAGATAATTGCTCTTTGTGTTGCCGCTCTGGTTATTGCTGCTTCTTCAGCAAGGTTCACTTGAGGAAGACACCCCACGCAGAGGGAGTGGCATAGCCTCTGGTGAACTGGACGGCGATAGTTCGGATAATTGGGCAGCATACTCTGATCTCATCAATTGGACGAAATTATCCGATGTCTTTGGCAGTCTAGAATGCGAAATGTAGTTCCAGTCCAGTAACTCAGACATCACCGAGTCTTCTGGTATAGGCAACTCGGATGCATCGGAGAACAAGAGATACACACACTCGCAAAAGACCGCACGTTCCGGCGTGGGACGGAAAGAAGGGTCATATCCAACTAATGGGAAGCGGTAGTTATAGATATACGCGATGATACAAGCCCATATCAGTACCGGCCGGACCTGGCGTATAGATGCCATGGAACGTGGGCCAGATTGTGGGATAAAATCAGAATTTGGACGGCAACCATACGAGTGTGTCTTGATATGATTGACAATAGCCTGTATCTGGCCTCGCAGTAAATACAGGCAGACAAGGTGACCGTTTGGCGCCTGTGGTCTCTCGGGAATAAACTCATGAAGGAAAAGAATAGACGCAAGTCTTGGTACGGGCGAGATTAGGTCAAGAAGCTCATACGGTGTCTCTGGAGCAGATGCAGGCGGCACAGGAGGCGGAGGAGAAATATTTGTTGCTGGCGGAACCGAAATCGAAGAGTTGGATGGGACTACGGTTGATGCCATAGCTTCCGGTGAAGCTGAAGCCATAGATGTTTGACTTGGCGTCATTAGGCTACCAGCTTGCATTTGAGAAAATGAGCAGTGATCTCTAAGTGATATGGGATATTTGACAAGCTCATAGAGTACAAAGAACCACTCATCAACAAAGTTATGAGGATCGAAGAGAACCTTTCGAGGAGGCGCATTCTTCGATATCATAATGGCATTGCTGAACACGACAAGGTTCTGGACTGCACGAACAACGCAAGGCAGAACACCAGCAGTCGATAGACACTTATGCGCTACTTGGCGTAGTCTATCACGCTCTTCTTGTGGGATGATGGTCGATATATCTGGATACAACCGAGGGTAGTCCAAGTATGGCGCGAAGCCAGTAGTGGCAGCACCCAAAGCGTCGGATCTATTGTGGTTATGTTAGTGGACTGGATCTTCCTAGCATGAAGCAAGTATGATGGATGAAGCCTTACCTTCTTAGCTTGTGGACGAGATACCAGTCCATGTACTGTAAGTTAATACCACCATACGAAGCGACAAGTCTCTTCAGACCATTCATATGTATATGCCAATCATCATAGTGGCCGGTGAAACGCTAACATATGAGGTTAGTTTCAGAATTAGGACGTTTAGTAAGAAATAATACTTACACCGATGATGGCCATAGAAGCGATACATTCCAAGACGTACGGCCGAGCACGCATTGCTGCCTCATCACCGCCCTTGAGGCCTTCGCCGACAAGAGCACACATACGGCTAAGATAAAATGATAGCGAAGTCAGTGCTTGTGGTGGGTTCATGCCGCGGCAATGCATCTCGACTAGTACACTTGATATGACTACTGTGTGTAGCTTGCCTAGATCCTTGGCTACGCTTTCAAAGAATTCAGAGGCCCGCAGCGGATTATGCGTCAGCAGATCTTCCATGGGATACATGCTGATGGGCATACTTGTTAGGTACAGTTGGAAGAGAATTTTGTGGTTGTCGCTAGCCTTTATATGGACAGGCAGTTGACGCCATGCTGGTGCGTGATAGGTAGATGGCGTTGGATATGGTGAAAATGGCGCAAAGTTGCTGACGTTGTCTAACTGACGGGCTTGGAGTAGAGATGCAAGAACCTGTTGATAGCCCTGGTCAGAGGGGCGATTCTTGTTGCGCTCTAATGCTGATGAGCGGTTCTGATTAGGCAGTGTGACACTAAAGCTGCCAAAGCCCTTGTTGTACTGTTGAACCTGCATATTGGAAGATGTGGCGGCAGCAGCAGCGGCAGCAGCAGCGGCAGATTTCTTCTTCGTCTTTTTGGGGACGATCACGCTAGTTTCCGGAACGCTAGTAGCTGGCTCAATGCGCTTAGCCCGAGCGCGTGCGATCTTTTCGGCAGCGGTGATAGGTTTCTTTTCATCTACTCGCATCGTGACCGATCGCGATGACGGGATGGCAAGCACTGGGGCCACATGATTGAAATCGGGTTCTTCTAATGGCGGTACGGGCACCTGTGCTGTGATGGCGGAAGCAGAGATCGAAAAGACAGAGAAGGCACCACCAGCTGTTGCTGGAATAATGTCATCCGGTGCTGAAGAGGGTGATAATGACGACGAGCCCGCTGTTGATTTTGCTGCTGTTTGTGCTGGATGTTGATTGCTGGTGGCAGCAGTAGAGGGCCCTGCAGCAGCCGTCGCTTTTTTGGCTTTGCTGGTGGAAGTTGGCACGGAGTTAACAAAGCAAAGATCTCCGTGCCGGGTCTTAGATACCTGCATGCCCTTCTTGGACGACACAAGTTCGCCATTCTCGACAAAGTAGTTCATGGCGAACAAAGGCGTAACCGCCACGGTAAGACAAGGGAGAGTCAGGCAAGACAGACACGCGTGCTAATATGGTGACTGTACGGAGTGTCAAGAGGACTGGCCAAGGCAAAAAAGCCAAGAGGACTAGCCAGTAGAACAGCTGAGCAGACAGCTGAGTAAACGGCCGAGTGGTGTCAAAACTGATGGTGGGCCAGGCCAATGGTTCAGCAAATAGACTTTACTGGGGGTGACGGTTGATAGAGATGGTGTGATAATGAACTGTACGGTTGAAGGGAGGCCTTTCCCCAAGAAAAAAAAAATTAAAATAAGGATAAATACAAGTGCAAAATAGCGCGTGTTTCCCTCTACTGTGTTGTACCGCCGGTTGACGATGATTGGGTCGAAGGGAGAGGTTGATGGGCCAAAGTGAGTGGTTCAATAGGCTGATGTGCGTGTAGCGGCAGAAACTGAAGTAAAGCAGAGCAAAACAAAAGAGAGTGGAAACCAACCGGGGTGACTGAGTCGAACTAAAGAATAGAATAGAATGCTAATAAGTGCGGAATGACGGGGTGGCTTGTCTTCGCCTTGTCTTGGGCTTGCTTAAATCTTGTGTTTTGTTTTGTCTGCTTGGAATTGAAAACAACTAGAGTAGGCTGAAATCAATAGACTTTGTTGTTCTCTGATATTCTCTGGTACTGAGTCAGTAGGTGACAGCAAAAGCAGAAGCAGGAGTAGAAAGGCGAAGAAAAAGAAGAAGAAGAAGAAGCCAAGCCCCAAATACTAGTTGTAACTATTTTGATAGGCTAGTAGAGCGATCTAGGATCCAAGACGCCGGGTCAACTAAGTCCCGTGTGAAATTTACTACATTGAGCCAAAACTAGAGACGATAAGCCGTAGTCGAGACAATTTTCGGTAAAATTTTCTTATTTTTTGATGCGCTGTGAAGAAGATACTGGCGATCGGATTATATGGTGACGCTGTATTTTGATAGCCTAGAACCTACCCAGGGGAGGCGGAGAACACGCCAAATAAGTAAACAAGACGCTGCAGTATAGTAACTCAAGGCGTCGTTAGAAGGCTTGATTGGATCCGAGCCGTGTTTCCGTACTTGTAATTTATTTCTTGCTTCCTTTTTTTTCTCGGTGTGTGTCTCCCCAGATAATAACGGTAAGGCTGGCGTGACGTAAGAGTGCGCGAATCTAGACTAAATCTACGAGGAGAGCGATCAAGAGATTAGATCGAAGGTAGATAAGATGCAGGCGGGATAAAGATGCAGATCTGGCGTCGGAAATTTGAGGCTGGCGATGAAAAATGGAACAAGGTTTGGTTGGATACTGAGCGAATGAATGTTTGTTTGTGTGTGGATGAGGATTGAGATCTTGAGATTTCAGTGAGCGTCTATCAGCCTTGTTGCAGATTCCAGTTTGGGAGTTGAAAAATCGAAAGCGGGAGTTTCCAGTTGGCAAATAAAAAAACCCCAAGATTAAAGGGCTGTGTATCTTAGGATACCGAGGTGCTATACATAGCTATTAGAGCTCCATTTCCACCTTAATAAAATTGAATGAAAAAAGAAAAAAAAAAACTACAGAAAGAACCCAAAAGAAGTAGGAAAAAAAACTCGTCTTCATTTTTTTTGGGCCAATATCCCACGCCAAAACTGGGCAGACGAAGCCAAATGGCAGGTTGCAAAATGGGGGAAAGAATCAAATCTGGGAAACATGAACCGTTCCTTTCTTCCTAGGATCATGGTGTATTTCTAGAGTAGCTGCCGGCACCAACCAGTGCTAATGGGACTTTTCATGCAAGTAGGATATAAAATAAGAATAAGATGCTACTATAAGACCAGGAGCAAAGGCCCCCCTGTCTCTTTTTTTTTTCATGCTTCCTCTCTCTAGCGTTGGTCTGTATTGGAGCATGCCTTGCCTTTCTTTTAGTACGCGACGCTATTGTCATTGAGGATCGATCTCTACGACCAGAGAGAACAAGTCCTGGCCGTTCAGTAGATTCTGTCAGTTGCGTATCCTTGGCTTTCACAATCTTGGCTGTCTGTGATGAGTGGAGGTTACAATAAAGGTGGTAATGTTTATGTGAAAGCTAATGTATGTGATATCATGTACACGTTATATATCAAGTTGCCCTATGCTGTACACACAAATATCACAATGTATGCACTTGTAGACGTATCCAAGCGATCCAAGATATGCCGATCGCGTAATATGGGTGGCCAGCCTAAGATCTAGAGGGAAGCAAGAACGTTACAGGCGAGCAATAAATTCCCGAGAGCCAAATTTACGACTTGGGCCAACAGCTCTAGAACGTCAGTTACCGATTCCCCCTGTACTCTACTCGAATTCGGGTGTGACATTGCTTTATTGTTGTCTTACCCTATTGTCATGTCGTCCTATGTCATTTCATGTCCTTTCTTTGTTATATTGCATACATAACAACTAAATATTGGCCATCACATCATCAGTGCCCTTGATACATATCAGCAAAGTGTGCCATCGAGGCCCGGAACCCTGGAATCAACTAAGCCTTTTAGTAAAAAAAAAATTTACTGTGCTAACTCTGCCATTTTCTACTTGAATCGGCCCCAAAGGATGCTTTTATTGATGCATTGAGGCCTAACTAGGAAATGCTGCTTAATTAGGCGACATATTGGGCCGCTTTTTTTTCTTTTTCTACCGTGACATCTATCATTGTGACCAATCACGGATTGGAATCAAGGACAAATCCACATCCCGATCACAGATTCAATGATGGCTCTTCTTTCTTGTTTTCTTTCCTCCTTCTTTCTTATTCTGGCAGTTGACGATTTGTTTCCTTCTTCATTCCACCACCCGCCCAGCAAATTACATCCACCCAACCCAAACTAAAAGGTGATAAAAAGATGGTAAACAATTTACCTACGCGGGATCTCGCTAATTAGAGCCAGCAGATATGAAATCAAGCTTATGCGATAACCAGAAAGGAATCTGGATCCAAAACTAAATCTAAACAAACAAATCTCCATGGTTCGAGTCGCGGGGTCTGCTCGAAGAAAAGAATAGCCTACAGTCATCTAGTTCAATCTCTTCTTTTTTTTCCGTGATTTGCTGGCCAAACTAGCCCCCAACTTGCGATGCTAAGATTCTAGGCGTGACTCCGTATTTCGATCGAGCACAGATCGGGTGGCTTCTCATCATAGTTTGAGTCTTAGATCTACTTGATTTTTATTATATCCTTTGTAACTATTGGTCCGCGTGGGATATAGTATAGCTGTATGCAATGTATGGACATTACATATCAGTAGCAGTTCCTAGTATGCTTCTAGTCTAGCAGCAAATTTAGTCCCGTAGTTGTACCGTCGCGGGGCGTTTCTTCGGTCTACCCCCCGCTTTACTAAGAGACTACATCAACATATCGGTAATTAGATGGGTATAGATACTAGTTGCAATAGCTGCGTGCTGGGCCCTTTTTGCTTCATTTTTCCTGTCTCTCATTTCTCTTCTCGCTATAGTAGTATGCATCTTCATTCAATATGATCTCATCTCAGCCACTACCGAAACGAAATATGAAGATAATGTACCGGAGGAAAAGCGGGGAAACCAGCGCTTAATGAGCCACTTCGCTGCATTTGTTTTGGGAATCATCTTCGATATTCGCGGTGTTTTCTCTTATGGCCTTACTGTCGACGCTTCCTCTTAACCCTTCCTGTTCTTCCTTCTATGGCTCTTGTTTCTACTTCTTTGATACAAGACATGCAGGATACCCCCATGCTAAACTACATTGAGCTCTATGCAAAAGCCTCTTCTCTATATTAGACTTAGCCTGGCCGCAACAAACAGCCATCAAAATTACATATAAAGAACCATGCATAACTTTGCCCGTTAGTCCCGAATCTAAAGTCCCCAAACAATCACTGCAACTCTATCGCCATCTGTTGGTGTATAGGTATGCATAGGAGAAGGGACATCAATGCAGATTGCTTCCTAAACAAGTAGTTAGAATGTATCATAGAACCCGATACGTAAGAATATGATCGAGCATTTAGACAACCCCGACTAACCGATATATCCATGATTTGGCTATAGGTAGATGCCCATTTCTAACTTTATGAACGAGTTCTCGGGAGGATTTACATATGATATCAATCATGTGATCCCGTCATCATATATTTGTACATAATTCGCAAAGGTATGATTAGAGGTCATATCTATACTCATTTCTGTTTCTCTTCATATCCGGAGATTTTGTTGTTATCAGTATGCATATGCATGAGGGGGAAAAATCACACCAGCTAAAATCAGGCCATCTTTTATATCAGACCAGCCAGATATTCGAATAAAAGGAGATGGTAAACATGGTGTATATCGAATTAATGCTGGCCACGCATCAGCTCACAAGGAGTAGAGTAATGATAAGAATAAATCACAAATTAGTATAAAGATACTCAATAGCATAACAAGAAATCAGCCTCATGTTAGAAACTTAGCTCCACTTTGTGATGTCAAGTTCTCAGCAGGGAAGGAATGACTTACTAAGCCATAAGCCACAGCTCGGTGATAAACATTAGCGACCAACAACATATCGGACATTCAAAACGAAGAAGCGAGCGTCTATTTCTCGCTCTATACAAAGCGATAGAGCAGACTGGCCCAACATATACAGTCTATCTTATAGTCGGTCTACTCTTTATCGATAGCATCACTCCAACACCATGTTTCTCCCTGCTATCATCCTTGCCGTCATTGCGCTGGCGGTGTATTGGCAGCCCGGAGCGAAAGCTCCTGTGCGCGCTCCGTTACCGGCCTTGCGAGAAGATATGCTTGCTATTCCGGGCATCAACGACACGATTGGTTGTGCACCGGACGCTTATTCCATTCATATATACTCAAAAGAGCCACTCGTCATCTACGTAGAAAACTTCGTCTCCGGGGCAGAACGAGCCCACCTTCTTGATATCAGGTAGATATACCCGATCCGTTTTGAGATCCTAGACTTTTTGTCACTTTCCTGTGTCACAAAGTGACATAAATTCGTCCTTATTACCCTAAAAATATACCGAATTTTGTTTTTATTTTCTTTCATGACATCGTAGTCGTTGTCTCGCAGCCCATCCGTCTTCGCCCATTTCATGTCACACAATAGGACACTGTGCTTTGCTAAAGGAATCGGCTGACGCCACAACGCCTTCACCTTCCTAAATAGTCACCGATATCCTCTGTACGGCTATAGCATAACTACCTGTGCAACTTGACCAAACTCTTTTACCTTTTCATCTCTCATATACATCTCTAATATCAATCATAATCTTGACAAGCTAACGTGCTGTATCTACTTCTCCTTCCTGTAGCGAATCTCTCTTCCAGCCATCTACCATCACCCACAATGGCGCCACCACTCAAATCGACCCTTCCGTACGTATCTCAGAAGTCGCTGTGCTACCACGTGACGCCACCGTACGCTGCATCGAAGCGCGCGCGCGCGCCTTCCAGGGCTGGCGCCGCGACTTATGGATTGAAAGGCTGCGTACTCAGCGTTACGGGCCTGGGGGTCACTACGGTATGCACTTTGATTGGAGCACGGGTGCGGGCGGCTGGGGTCGTGTGAGTAGCTTCATGGTATGGGCGGAAACGAGTTCTGATATCGAGGGCGGTGGTACTGAGTTTCCGTATATGCCCCGCGCAGAGGTGCGCAGTGGGAACAGTTTTTGGTGTAAATTCATCGAGTGCCATGCCTCGTTTGGGCTAGAAACGACTGCAGCTCAGGCAACTGAGCAGGGTGGACAAGAGGAACTGAAAAGAAGAGAAAAAGATGCGGTTTCTGCCGCAACTGCCAGTGTCCATTCAGGTTCCGAGTCGGATTCTGACGGTAGTGGCAAGGAAGCACCACTAGAAGGTGTCATCTTCAAACCTATCCCCGGAAACGCTGTCTTCTGGGAGAATTTCCGGGCTGATGGTTCCGGGAAAGGATATCAGGAGACATTCCATGCAGGACTTCCAGTCAAGAAAGGAACCAAGGTCGGCCTGAATATCTGGACCTGGGGTGCCCTGGACTAGAAAGAAGACGCAGTGACGAAAGAACATGTGACAGTGGTTTATCTTTAGCATTACAAGAATAACGTTTCTAGTAACCATTGGTAGAGTGTTCTAGACTCTAGGGCTTCTTTTCTAGATCTCGCGATGTTGTCATATGAATTTTTTTTTTTTTTTTACATAATGCACCATCAACGCTCATTATCCATGCATGAAGTAATATCATAGAATGATAAGTACCATTGGCATCGACATATATACATCACGTGGATACACTGACAATTTAACCTTCGACAACATTCACAAATAGAGGTTTACAAAGTTGATAAATCATCTCAAGGTCTCTTTGACTTCCCAACAGAATACTGACAGGCAACCCGTGAATATTTCTCGCCCCCATTACTTTAAGTATATTGGAACTTTTTGATAGTGAATTATTAGAAGAAAAGTCCGCCTTGCCAACTCTCGTTTCCCCATGGATGAGAACCAAAAACCAAGAACCAGACCGGTACCAAATATGTTGACGTGCTAGGAGAAGAGAAAAAGAAAGAACAAACATGTGTTTCAAATTTCGGTGAAGACATATAGTACTTACTAACAATATCAATAAAAAAAGAAAGAAATCAACAATGAGAATGAAGGGAAAGGGGTATTGTTCTATTTATGTACTATCGATATAGAAGATTCTACCTAGAATATCATATATATGGATAAACTAGTATGTGCCACGTCAAAATCATGGTTCGGTTCGGCTAACTAAACGAAAATGGATAATAATTATAGAGATTATTGCTCATCATATACATGTCAGAATATGCACGTTTAATGTTATGCAAAAGGTCGGCCTTTTTGTGGTACTAGAAAGTTTTGGAAAAGAAGTATAGAAACAATCAGTTGACTAGACATGGGAAATATAGATAATATAGCCAGCAGAAATTAATTTCAAGACACGGTCTTGTTTGGTTCACATAGACATATAGAAATAGTCTTAGACTGTAAATAATAGAAGTATAAGGATATTTTCGTACAAAACTCCACTATTTTTTTTCTTTCGAAGTACATGGATCATACAAATATGTTCGACAATCAACTAAATCTAATCTTATATCTCCATCTCCCTTTCGAATTTGAGATTATCCCACAATGGATGAATTATTATGGAAAAGAAAGAAAGAAAAAAAGAAAAGGTCCTTTTGACGAAAAAGCCGAAATTTGAATAAGCCTTTCCCTCCCCTCCATTCTATCCCTCTCTTGATAGATACAAAGGTCTATCTAATCTCGATAAATATTCAATTTTGTTCAATTTTGTATCCAACTTCTTTTCTTTTTAACACCTTAATCCTATCCATGAACTCAACAGAAGAAAAGAATTCGACGTTCCAGGTAATAACATGAAAATCGACCATGATGAGTACAATCAAGAATATGAATAACAGAAGACAATAAGATATTCCTATAGAATATGCTTGATCTTTTTCCCTAAAGGGATATGCATTTGCTCCTAGATAATAGAGGCAAATAATGATGATCCATCGTCTTCGCTAGATTGACAATATAGAAAAGAGAAAAAGATAAAGTGAGACAGCATGTAAGTTGAGGACTATCCAATCAAAGATCGAAGCGTAAATTTAGCTATGACAAGCTCAGAGCAGAGCATATATCTTGATCTTGTGATGTTTAATTGAAGATAGAAGGAGGATGGTGAGATAATAAACAGTATCATAGGTTGGTAGAAACAAACGATAGGAGGATTAAAAGAAAGAAGAAAAAGAAAACAGGAAATAAAAGCCTGGTTTGAAGAGAGCTTTCCCACAATTTGTCGATTGAGTCTTTATTTGAAACTTACAGGCTTCGTCATCCTTATCCTTTCACGCAAATCAAGACATGCAAAAAGGGACAGAGAGCAAGCTTGAATTTTCAAAGAAACGAATCATGGTTTTGTTTCGAGTTTTTTTTTGGTTCGTGAATGCTCTTGTAGTCTATTCGGAAGAAGGAGAAAAAGAGAGAGAAAAAAATAGCATTTGAGAGATAGGAAAAAGACAGCAAGAGAGAAATCGATATGGATCGCCTCGGGTTTCTAATGAGAAAAACAAGAAAATATAAACAGTGTGGGTGATATAGGAAAACCTGCAGTTTCCCCGCCATCCAAAAGCCGCCGTTTGCCCAATAATATAAAGAACTGAAATATAGAAAGAAGAAAAAAGAAAAAATGGAAAATGGGTATTATCAATAAGAGAGGAAAGAAAAGGAAAAATAAATAGAAAAAAATCTTCAAGGAAAGTAAGAATAATAATAATAATAATAATAAAATATAAAAGAATGTCGAGAGGTGAGTAGATTTAATAAGAATATAATGGGCATCAAAGTCTTCGTTAACATTGATTACTTCTTTTCTCTTTTGGATATTTTTGCCAGGTTTGCTATATTCTAGAAAATCTAGAAGCAAACAGATCCGAGAAAAAAAAATACTTGTTGAAGAACGGATCGGAAAATAAATGGAACGGAAGAGAAGAAAGTTATAAGCAAGAGATATCAGCCTAGCTGAGTCTGAACCAGCTGGCAAGAGAAGTGAAAAGCAAGGAGAAAGGAAAACAAAGAAAAGAAAAAGAAAAAGAAAAAGGACAAGAGCACAGCAAGTAATCAAGAAGCAGAGAGAAATCAAACTGGCCATTTTATTTATTTTTCATTTTGTTTTTAAGGCTGAGTTTCCTTCTCCTTCAGACCACCGATCTGGTCCAGATCAATGGAATAGAACTGTGTTTTGTTCTCCTTCTCATAAGCGGGGAGCTGCTCTTGCATGGGTTCCAACCCCACAGCAGCACCGTCTCCCACACGCACAACAACCACACGACCGCTCTGGTTGTGGCCCGACTCGTCGATCTCGTCGGGGAAAGTGATGCGGATCTCGGGAACGTTGTCTGGTGAGTGTGGCGGAGAGTTAGGGTTCGAGAGCATGGGCTGGCCATTAGAGCCGATGACCAGAATGCTAGAACGGCCGTGCTTATCGGTGGTTTGGATGGTCAGGTGGTTGTTGCCGCGAGACTCGGAGTAGGATGGCAGAACGTTGTTGGCGTTGCGCAGATCGGATCCGAGAGTGGCGTTGTTATGTGGCATACGGCCGGCAGCGGCTGCTTCACGACGCACATGCGTACGGCGCATCAGGAAGAGCGCAGAGGCAAGGCAGAGCGCAAAGAAGAGGAGTGACAACACTCCCATCGCCTTGGCCATGTTTTTGCTGTCGGAGTCATCGTCGACAGTGCTGCGCTGGGCAAGAAGGTGCGAGATAACGGGCATCGTATGTTGGTGTTTGTTTTTTTTCTTTGCCGGGTGAAGAAGATAGTTTGGGACGAGAATCTCGGTTTGGCGGATTGGACGAGGTAGTCGATAGAAAAGGGCGAGATTAGTTGATTATTAACAGCGGATGGCTCAGCTAAGAGATTCGCAGGGCGCTCTGAGAAGACATCATGTTAGTATATTGTTCTGCTGAAGACGCCGCATAAAGGATCTAGCCATCATCTCTTCCCCCGTCTGATGTTAGGATCGCAAGCCGCCAATGTATTGGCAGACTAAGACATGAGGTATTGCTGCTTTTCCTCTTCAGTAGCAATATTGAGTGCGGATTCTAGACAGCACGTGGCTGCGCATTCTTCCGGCCGGTTTGGGCCAGACAATAGACTCCGCAGTTTGTTTGCTAGGAGAGGCATGAAGTGTGCCTGGGTATAGGGCAGCTTCAGTGTCTTGCGACTGCGCACTACACTATAGGCTCAGTTGAAGGGAGGCGAGACAAGCAACATCAGACGATTGGCGAAGCATGGAGTCGATATGGTATGCACCTGTAGCTGGAATGTTCGGAAACCAGTTACAGTGCTATGAACGATGTTGCAATGTACGTACACGCTAGAAGAGAGACTGTATTAAAGGTTGTAGATGGTCTATCTCGATTGAGAGTAATAGTAGAATATTAGAGTAGACGTTGGTGGATCAATCGAAGACAATAGCAAGGGCGTTCAGGCGTAGCAGGTTGTAAATCGTCGCAATAGAGTTGTCGAAATCAGAACACTCTCGAAAAAAAAGAAGAAAAACCAGAAACAATCGAGCACTTAAAGGGCCGATCTAGATTACAAGTAGAAACTAAGGTCGTTGTTGGTCGTAGAGAACGAAGTGTGCAGGTGTATAGCAGATATAGTATAGTGCGTGAGAATCAACACAGCAGAAAATGACTGGAACGAAGAGAGCGGTTGGTGATAGATAGCCTAGAAGACTAGCTATCAGTATACAAAGGTAAAGAACGGCTGAGGGACGAGATTGGTCGACGATGGCGTTGCAGAAGTTTGATATTGCAACGAGATCGAAGATAGAGAGTCACCTCTGTGGAATAAAAGAGAGAATAGGTTTTGATAATGAACGAGAAGATGAACGCGGAAAACGCACAAAAACACAACAAGAAAACGAAGAAACGCTTGCGGACCCAGAAAGAGTTGGCGAGAGAAAAAAGAAGAAAAGAAAAAAAAAAGAGAGAAGGAGAAAAGTCTAAAAGTAGAAGCGGACGAGATGATGTTCAAATTCAAAATTCGGTTGCCGGCCAAGTAATACAAACAGTGCTAGAAAGAACCCATTGTAAGTCGTTAGCCAGGTACCATAACAACAGATAGGCCCCAAAAAAAAAATTTAATAATAATAAAGGCAGAGAAGCGCCCACCAATTTTCTGCGGCCTGCCTAAGGCCTGTTAGTGTAGCAGCACTATAATAGCCAGGATCATAGTGGACTCGCCCAGGTTCTATTTTCCCTCTTCTCGATGGTTAGTTAGAAAAAGAAAACACTTAAATCCACACATTGATCGATTTCTTTTTGCTTAAAAGGAGAAGAGACTACATAGAAAGACAAGATAGCGGCCGACGTTACAGCACAGACAGGCCTAGACAGCAAGCGGGAAATTAGGTGACAAGTTCTAGCCCAGGTCAACAAGCCAGGGAAGAAAATCTGGAGATTAATTCGCAAAATGAAGATAAAATAAAATACTCACTACTCTGCCAGTTATAGCTGTAAGCCCGGATTGAGTCCAAAGTTTGCGATTTTTTTTAGTGCTGTACCAAGAGGCAACACAAACAAAATAGAAGCAAAAGAAGATCGCTATTGGTGGCTGGAGGGAGAGCAAACGACAGTGGCGTTGGCGAGGCTCAGGCACTGAAAGACCCCTCTGTAACGTGGGCTGGTATTGCTGTAGAGAGCCAGAATACAAGGGGTGATCCAGGGGGTAAAAGACAGAACGGAAGGGAGGGAAAAGGCAAACCAAGACAGAGAGAGAGAGAGGTTTAAAAAAAAGGACACTTCGGATAGAAATCAAAGAGATCAAGAAATCATCAGAACGTATAGTAAAAAGGACAGAGACTGTAAGGTCAACAGAAGTCGATCACGGCAAACGAAGGAGAGGGGATGGACGGCCTGTTAATAATAAATCTAGAAAAAGTCCAATCTCCCCATTGCCCAATCATAGCAAAAATAAAGATGCATTCCGTATAAGTCAACTTTTCCCAATCATATCGAGGCAAAAAAAAAAAGTAGCAACAAGTTCGTATCTAATAGGATGTGACACCTCACGCCATCATTCGTCTAGTCCTTCTCAGGCTTATGGATCGATATCTCAGTTCTTACATGAAGCCAAATAGGCATTATTTGCTGCATATATTCCTTCGCACAAGGACGTTGCAGTGCAGCTTACAGCTCTGCATGTTATTTCCTCAACACTGATTACTCTACTGGTCTGATACATAGCTGTATATCTACATACAAAGATACATTTGTTCGTATGTTGTATCTATCTCGCTATCTCCGCGTTCTCGTTTTCTGCCAAGATGTCACAGATATAGGTAGCGGATACTATATCCTAGCACCAGAGTTGCAGCCCACGGACAAGTCTCTTTGACTCAATGGCCAACAGCTCTCCTGCTCTCTCATTCTTCTCTTCTCATTCTCTTTTGTTTCTCCGCGCCACGAGGCCTAACCGCCCAGCGTTCTGTTCTTGTTCCATGGCCACAGTAACCCTGACCCTGATGTGACCCTGTGTTCTCACGACATGACCAAGCTGTATTTGTATAGACAGGAAAATATACAAATAGCAATGATCAGTTATATCGACTATTCATCTTCTCGTGATGTGAATCATCTATTATTTTTGAAGTAGAGTAAACTGATGTACTTAATGGTGGAGAGTTACACCTCATATATGGTGAACGGCAGAACACGAATGTGATGTAATGAGACACAGGCGCTAAAAATAATACAAGTACAATGTAGGAAAAGCATATGTCTTCCCATGTCCGTTCATCTAACTATATGTAGTCTAATCTACAGAACCACCTCACATTTAATTCTCACCGTGTTTGCTTTGGTTTGAGGGCCAGGCGGCCTATCAGCACGACCCAGGTTAACCCATAAAAGAAACAGTGCTACAAAGTATCAAATTATTCATGAGCTGTGAAAACTCAACCTTGACAAAACAAAAAAAAACACCTTAACAAGGGGAATCTAGAAGGGGGAGGAGAAAAGAGGAGGATCTTTTCTTTGTCATTCTAAGCCAGTCTTCAACCCCTTCTTCTACAAGTATCTACAACACTACGTTGACATATAGTAAGATATGTATCTTGCCAGCAAAAAAAAAAAAGCCTACGAAGAGTCCTGGTAAGAAATGATGGAAAAAGGCTGCATGTAAGCCTCTAGTAGGGTATGGGTTGATTACGACCACTTTAGCATTGAATATATGGTTCAGTTCTTCATGATCTGTCTTTGACTGTACAAAAGTCAGCCTCGATCTTTAGCCAGGCCCAGAGATTTTGCTTGCTAGGTTGAGCTTTGTACATATTCTCATCCGAAGGTTCAGCCTGCCGGCCATAACCCTTTTTTTTTTCTTTTTCTTTTTCTTTTCCATAGTTAATTAAGTATTTTTTGTCGTAAGATTCCAACTTTTTCTCTTCTCATTACTTTACTAATATATCTCTCAGTCTCTTTTCGGGTTCAGTCTTATCGATCTTGACCACTACTCCAAGAGAAGTCCTTATAATCCTCTAGTTTGTTCAGCTTTTTGAGCAGACAGACGAAAATATCAGGCCAGAGGCTCATGTACCTATGTATGTAGTCTGTTAGTGTCATTGACTAAAGCTTTATAATAAGGATAATAAAAATGTCAATAAAGAAAGAAACCCAGCCAACCTACCCAAGTTATATGAGCTGAGCCACCGAAAACAACGACAACAATTCTCTCTTTTTTTTCTGACATGGGCATTGGTGATAAATGGTACTTGAAAGCCTCACTTTAATTTTCTTCCTGCCGAGGCAAGATTACGCATCTTAAGACTGAGTACAGTATGTAGATATCTCAGTATCTACGATACCCCACCCCCTTTACAAGTGATGATATATCGAGAAATTGAGAAGATAGGAGACAAAGTCAACGATTACCCCCACCTTCTCTAGAAGTTCGTTCGTCAGTTAAGCTTCCGAATGTCGAAATATATGTATCCGAATTATCATATCCGGAAGTACTAAAGCCTACGATAACAACAAGGCCTGCAGATTATCTGCTTTTCTGAGTTGTCCCGTCCTTCAACTCTTTTTTTTTTTGCCTCTTATTCCTTCTTACCTATACAAGATGTCTAGCCTGGAAAATATGCAACTAGCTACGGATATCCGAAAACACCATATAGACAAATCCAGCTGAGCTGATGAATAACCGGGTAGATATCTTGATGACGACGCATTATGCAACTCTCGGTCCAAAGGTTGGTCTCTACCGTCTTCGGCTTGGTTGGGCGCTGCCGTAGTATATGCATATCGGAATCTTATATTGCATTCTAGCATCAAAATTTCGAGACAACTGCCATGATGTGATATCGCAGGATTTATTGCGTTTGCCGCTTGGCAAACAAACAGCTGGGTCGTTGTATACATATATTTATGTAGCTGTATCAATTGTTGGATTAATGTGATGGTGGATTTCCCGTATATGTATAAGCTAGTCAGTTGTAGAGAATATAGGATCACACTATGTCTTCATTGCCTCATGCGTCTACCCGTCTTCTGATATGCTACTATAACTCCAGATATACAACTATCGTACGGGCGTCTTTAGTGAGTAGCTGGTAGTACTCGCTGTGGAAGCAACCCCGTATAATTTCTATGGTACATTTTTATAGTCTATAGGAGCCGTTGTCCGTCAATGTAGCCCTGTTTTAGATCTGTTCATTTCTTCTTCGCCCAAAAAGCTTAGCTAACTGAACTTCGTTGTACATGTAATATAGCTGTTGAACTCGATACTCTGATGAATTGTAGTCTGCTGTTGCTTGACTTGACTGGAATTACAGTTGTAGTTGTAGGCTCAGTTCCGTGATTATTTGTTCACAATACGAGAAGTCATAGAATTCACAGACAAAAGACGCCACAAACATGCTCTTCGTATGCTATTAAGAATCCCTTTTCGGCATTCTCTTGATCTCGTGTGCTTTTTGTCTTTTTGTTTCTTCCAATGCCAGTCGGTTACCTTCAAATCAAACAACAATGCGGTATCTCAAACAAAAGTAACCCTCATAGTCACTGCTATTCTACTACTAACACATTGACTGACTATGCAAAGAAAGAAAAACAAAGTGTAAACTCCAGAAGAGAAAAAAAATAATGCTCCAAGCGCTCGATCCAAGCGGTGTCATGCTGTGCCCCTTCGAACGCTTGGAGGCTTGATTTCTAAATAGCAATAATCTGCAACCATTACAGTGTTGGTGCACCAGTTGTGACTATATCAATGATAAAGCAGCAAGAATATAGAAAGCTTCGAATCTGATCAATACAACGCCTAGTTCTTGAAGCTCTATATAGTTCCATACAAAAAATAGTGTACTTACTTCAAGATATGGATAAAGCTTTTTGTACTTTTTTTTTTTGCTATCCCACACATATAGTCATGCTGACTAAACCGCCATATTTTCATAGATATAGCGAATATTGAGCATTAAAAAAAAATTGGATATCACATCAACGACAATTGGAAGAATCCATTCCTTAATATAGTACGAAAGACATTCTTCCAAGGTACCTTTTTTCTGGATCAAGACATGTTTTTGATGCTTTCGAATGGTCCCTCCTAAATCTAGAGATCAGGCAATCTCATTTCTAGTAGTACATTCCGATGCACAATAAGCTTGAATAGCTTAAGTTTGTGACGCCGAAAAATACAGGGTCAGCTTGTGTTTTAACCCTAACGTAAACTGATATGATCTTATATATATGTATCTTACCGATTCCATCGAAGCAGAGATAAAGCCGTGGAAGACTAAACTGGTCTAAAAGATAGTCAAACTGATAATATGTGTATAGATATAGAGCAGTAAGCAAATAATTGCTCAACATACTAATCTTGTAGAAACAGAACACCAAAGATGAAATATCACTATCTTGGCATCAAGAAACAGTTGGTGATCTGCTTTTAACTACGGACGTCCGAAAATATAAGCAGCAAAAAAAAGCCGAGATTTATATTTTGTTCTCTTTCTCATTTGGGTATGTCAGAACTGTCCGCCCAGAATCTGGACGTCGATCATTTATGCGGCTTGATCATGCTGTATAATTTTAATTTTGTATTCCACGCCATCATACAATATATTCAGCTATAATTGAAAAAAAAAAGAATCACTGCTGATCACGGTGTAATAGCGATCGTCGCCATTTTGTCTGTCAGATTCTAGACTGGTCAAACATAAAGGGTTAAAACGACAAAAAATCGCATAGATCTTTCGTTGTTTATGTCAAAGAAATCCCCCAAAAAAACAACAGCCTTGTTGAGAAATCTCCCCGATAAGACGGCTTAAACGGGAATAGAAGACCAACTTTTTTTTTCTTTTCGCTTTTCGTTCAGCCTGGAAACGAACGATGGCATGAATTAATTTTTTTTAAAAAATTAAAGAATAAAAAAGATCTCTACACGATCTCACACGAATTACGAAGACTTCACATACAAAAAAAGACGAAAGAAGAAAAATCAACCGAAAAATAGGAGCAAAACCCAAAAAATCCCCAGAAAAGGCTACAAAAAAACCACGGCCCCTCAACTGCTCCACGCTTTTATCCTTCGGCTCCTCAAAAATACTGCCTACAGTGATATCTGTCAATTTCAATGCCTGAATAACTGTAATGTGCTTGTTCATCAATGTTCTGTGCTTTTTCGGCTCGTCCCATGGCTGACCATTTCAATGGGCTCCAGAACATCGACATCGGAGGGATCAAAGCTTCTGTCTTCTTTCTCATGCTATTCTTGTATACATGTATGTATGTGTATATTGTATGCTCTAGTAGTCGAATCAAGAAGAAGAGATAGGAGCATTTACTACTGATAAAGCCAAGATCCACACGATCTGGCGATATCGTTGCCTGTTCCAAGATTCTGGTCTTGTTAACTAGAACCAAATAATTGATGTATTTTTACCCTCCCCTTGATGTCAAAGATGGCCGCTCTACTAGATCAAATAAAAGAAGAAAAAAAAAGAAGAAAAAACCCCAGATTTAGTTGACTAATGAAAATGGATATCTTTCTGGAATTACAGCACAGCCTCCTTATCTTCCAAGTACTATTTATTCTAATGAAGCATTGCCTTTGTTATTTATTCATGATAGCTATATAAACATTGCTGTTAACAAGAATGCTACGGTTTCAAGCGTCTAGATCGAGGATAGAACTATTCCTTGATAAGTAGCAAAATGCGTGATCTATTCGGAAAAAAAAAAAAGACACGCTTGCTTGACCTTGGCTTCCCATTTTATGTATTATTCACGTAATTATTGGTGGGAAGACGTCAGCCAAATACAGACGATTTCCAATTCTAGCACACGCATGATATTGATTTGTTTCTCTACAGTTGAAAAGAACCTTCTACAGCAATGTATAGAAACACACATACTAGAGGAACCTGTATCGCCTCGTTCTATGGAATTTGAGTGCTTTGATAAACCCACATATGCTTCTACTTTACTACGAGATTACCCGACCCTTAACGCGTGGCATTCATTGCATGAACACCTTTCTATTCTACATGACTTCACCGAAACCAACCATACAACAATCTAACTTGGAAGGGGGACTACTAGATCTGATGATAGCAGGCATCGATATGATGTGGCAGGAAGAGGAATAAGACCATGTTGACTATGAAGCACGTCAGAAGAGTTGTCTCTCCAGCCTCTCTGTGAAGACGATCCTAGATCAAAGATGAGGACTCTCGACAAGGTAGCAAACAAGTGCTGAAGAAAACCTAGTCCTAGGAGGCGGGCAGCGAACTGGGGGATCTGGCTATTGTTCTCAACGATAACCAAACAAAGAAAGGTATTCAAGAATGGCTTGGTCTGTTCTGTTTACTTTTTGAAATATCATCCGGAATCTACGACTTAGATCATCTACAGGTTCAGTCTCTCGGAGACGAAGAGTGGTAAGCTATCTCATTATCCAATACATCAGACATAAAACAGACCGATACTCCGTTCTGACTCCAAACCCAGTCATATTGAGATGTTATTGCGTTGTTTTTCTATATGCTTGTTCCTTCTCCTTCTTTCCCCTAGATCTCATACAACGGCAAATAGACATTTGTTTTCATCTCTAGCGAGTATTACAAGTAAATGAAAGAAAGGGAACACCATAGTGAGCGTTACATTTTACCAAGTCCGCTTGTTTTAACCCAAACGAAGAAAAGGGAAAATACTCCTCTGTTGCCTCTATCAACTTCTCATTTCGATTTTTGTTTGTTGATCTTCTCGAATCAACATCGTGGGGCCCGAGTTCCAGACCTAACTGATTTATTCTTTAATTATTTTTTGTGCGCCTCAGCTAAGGAATAATATATGTAAAGAACGCTTGATTAGACTAAGAACGAGGGGCCCAAACGATTGACTAACAAGGTCCCCCATACTAAAATTCCAGGAACCAACCAGCCTAGGAGTGAACAGGATGACAAAAGCCCTGCTAGTTAGTTAGGTTAGTTACTATAACTAACCATTTAATCACAATGCGCTGTTTTCCTTGTTCTTGGTCCTGTTAAGTTAAAGTCAAAGACAGTCAGGAAAATACCTGCAGAAGTCAAAACAATAACAGCCATGGTTTGGTGTTTTCTTCCTGTTTAAAACGCTCAATACCACGTCCATACATATGCAGGAACCAAGAACCAACGGCAAAAACTGGTTGAAAGTGTACATGTATTGTATACTCTGTAAGAATCAACAGACAATTTGCTACTGATACTACTACAAATTCCTACTGTAACTCGATTCAGGCTCTCTGAGCTAGGACTCCCTGTTCAAGCCAATCTCTCATGCGCAAGAAGCCTTCCGGAGCTTATTGTACCTCTGCGGCCATGTAACCACCTTTTTCTTCTTCATTTTACAGATACATCTGTATTTTTTTGCCCCCCCCCCCTTCGATTCGTCTATCAGTACGTACAGGGTTTACATGAGATGAAAGGAAATGAAAGTCTAAGAACCTGATCAAGACAAAGGAAAGAAAAGCGGAGAATGGAAGAAGGCTTAGAGGTAGGAGAAGAAAATGAAAGAAGTAGATAATATCAAATATACAGACTATTGAGAGATGGAATAGAGCGGTGAGTTCCGATCAGGATATCTGATCACTTTTGGTTGATACAAACTAGAGAGCTCTTTCAAAACCCTTGCAAAAAGGAGAATCACATTGTATAGAGAGAAGCAAGGCATAAGTACTTAATCAAACCCTGATTCCCTAGAAGCATGTTAAATGCTAGGATGATGTCGATTTAGCTTGACTTTTGCGAATCGTCGTCGATCGATCAACAACAACGACTTGCAAAACAATAACAAAAATATAGAGCATACAATAATCGTATTGGAAGTAAAAAACAAGCCGTATGATCTCCAAAAACAAAAATCTTGATCAATGTAAAAATCTCCAATTTTTTTTTACAAAGAGGGCTAAGAAAAAAACTCCTCCGGACAGGCTTGAACTGTCAACCTCCTGATGTGCTGCAACCTTCAAAGTGAAAGTTACTTAACAGTCAGACGCGCTAGCCAATTGCGCCACAGAGGATTACGAAGTACTTAGTACAAATTGGCATCTTTGAAGTCTACACACAGCAAATTTGTTCTTTTTTGAGTCTATACCTATGACATAGGTAGACGTAAAATATAATCAAATCAACTATATGTTCAGTAAATGGCTTCAGAAAATACATTGAATCTCATATTGGCGTCATATAACCGATCTCAATGACTCAGCTAGATAGTTAGTGTCTAAGTTAAGATGGATATTGGGCGAACATGACCTCGAGATTGGCTCAACTTTACCTCACCAGTGGCTGGATCTATGATGGAACTATCCATCTAAATACACAAAAGCAATGATATAAACAAGATAAATATATATCTAGCTTGGGAAATTAAACCGCAAGTATATATATATACCTTTTCCTTTACTTTTGAATTTACTTATTTCCTTCGTTGTTGTTGAACAATGGAATGGCTCTCGCTAACTGTGACTCGGCAACACTGAATCACTCTTATATTGTGTTTATAGATAGACGGATACGTTACACACATGTACAGGTATGTTATCAGTTGAACAGAGCGTATAATATTTGCTAGTTCACAACACGGTAACGACCAAGCAGGTGACATGGCTTCCGGTTGGTTCTTTAAGATACCGATGCTATAGACAGATATAGATAACGTCATACTTCTGTTATAACGAGACTATATTATCACTGTTTAGATGCCCATTAGGACACCGAGTTACAAGACTATCGGCATATGACTGAAGATTTATTGGAGAAGTTGGTATAACTTGAATATCAATGTATAGTCTATAAGATTGTACATACTGGTTCGTAATCCTGATGGATACTACACTCTATTGCGATTTGGCGCGTGGAACTGTCCAACTAGTCGCATGAAATAAACGAACAGTCAACGAAACCGATATTATCACCCACAGTCTGGGATGTATTGTTCTATTCGATGTTGAACAGAATAAAGCTATGACCTGAGATGCCAACTATATTGGCATCTATCCCACGACTGGGAACACACTTTCCTGTGCTGATAGGTGAGGATACCGCCAAGGAGATGAAAGTTGAAGCAGCATCTATAGCTCTTCATTGCGTAGGTTACGCGATATTATTTTCTTGTTTAATGTCTTATAGCTGCCACTCTGCAGCAATATGACGACATGCTCTGAATGTGAGCAACTGGCTAATGTCATCATCTAGCTAACTCCCGGCCGGTCAGCGATTATTATGTAAATTTAAGTATCTCTTGCGACTTTTTACGGTCGGGCTTTAGGGCCAAGAGAGCTCTCTGTCTAGCGCAGCCCGAAGGCAGACCTGCGGGGTTTTAGGGTTGCTTACTAAACGCTAGAAGTCTTGGCTAGACGGAGACGCCTTCTGATCGAGGAGGTCTTTGGTGCTTTAAAGGGATCTGATCGTATCTTTTTCTTTGGGGGAGGGTTTTTCTGAAGCAATATAAAACATACATACATATGTAGTAATGGTCCAGCTAATGCCGATTTATCTGCCGGTATCACGAAAATGGACGTCATGCATAACTCTTCCTCCACAGTTTTATTGTTGATATCAAGTCAATAGATGCAAAAAGTGATGAACTGACCACGATGGGATTCGAACCCACAATCTTTTGATTCGTAGTCAAACGCCTTGCCATTGGGCCACGCGGCCTTGTGTTCGGAAAACCAAATTGCTATAGAGTCTCAAGTTTGTCCCCGGGACTATCCAGCCCGCCCTGGCCTAGGTCGAAAGTACAGCCTCATCTCCGTGAAACAACGGATGTATTGTTTAGATTCAAACATAAAAAACGCAACCTCAAAGCTAGACGGCAAAGGTACACACTAAGTAAAGTACCCAGGCGAGTCTACTGGTGGAAACCGAGGTGACCAAGGACAGTTGCATAGCTGAGCCCTTCACAACTCACTACCTTCGCCAAGAAGAAGTATATAATCCATAGGACCGACCAATGAGCAAGATCAAAATCATTGGTTAGTTTACACGCTGGTAACAAACAATATTGAAGATAATCAATTTGAAGCGGAAGAAACCCTTTAGCTCACAAGAGATGTCACAAGTAATGGGTCTACGCAGCCACAGACACAAGGGACGCCATGTATTCGCTCAAAGTTCTGCATTCACTGAATAACCAAAGTTGGTGATATATAGAAGAAAAAGCATGTCTTGTTTGATAAACATCTACCTAATGTTATGTATACCGTAGCAATATGAAGAAGTATGGCCCCGAGTATTTTCTCTGTGAAAGTTCTGCTCCAAGGCTTTGGGCTTTGGCCACAGGTCCAGATACGTGCCCTTTCTCATCATCATCATCCCGATTTTTCTGACATCGGTTTTACTGTATTCCTAGTGTCCGGGTCTGCTCAGTTTTACCTGACCTCCCTCCGTCCCTTTCACAGTAGCAACACTTGCGTCCCCTTTTATAACAAAACAAATCAAAGGAAAGAAAACGAGACAAGAGAAAAATAAAATAAAGATAAAAATAAGAGGGATGTCCTTCAGCTACTGCTCCGCTTTCTGTGCGCTGCTTGAGCTTATCTTCTTTGCTAGTGTCCTTCTGCCTTTTATGGTCCTGAGTAGTTTCTCAGTGAACATTCTGCTCCAGGGCTTTGGTGGCAGGTCCAGATATGTGTCCTTTCTTTGTTGTTGCCACATTTATGGCATTCCATCACAGTATCCTCGTGGCCGAGCCTCTCGTGGTAGTCTTTAAGTCTCATGTCCAGAGAGTGCAGCTAGTACCTGACCTTGACTGGTCCTTGGTCCTCCTGGTATGGCTGACACGCCATAGAGGGGGGGGGAGATTCAAGTTTTGTCCTCTCTGGGTTGTCCCTGATGACCGCTTGTTGTAAAACCACACCCTGAATGTTGCCTGTGTATGTTCTTTGTGCCATCTATAAGCCCCGGCTAATGACATAGAGTTTTCGTTTAATTAGTTGGCCGAACATCTTGCCAGATCGTCAGCTATCTCATTGCCACCTATTCCGCTGTGGCCTGAGATACAGATACAGTGGACTTTCCTGCCTGCTGGACCGTCTTTCAATCTTTGAATAAGCCATTTGTTTGGCTTCGTCGACTGACTGCTGGGAGGATCCTGTATGTTGAAAGATCCGTTTATTCGGGTTACTGCCGCCTTGTTGTCTAGACAGAATGTTCATGCACCCTTCCGTCAGTGTGGGGGTGGGATCTTTGAGTCCATGTAGTACGGCAAATATCTCTGCGCCTATTACCTCCTTCCATCTGCCGTCCGTGAAGACTCCACCCAAGATGGTCTTTCCTCCTTGTTCTGCAGTCCATCCTGAACCTGTCCATCCCTCTGTCTTCTTGGAGCCATCTGTGTATAGCCAAATATCGGATAGGGGGCAAGTTTCTTTGTGTGTTAAGGTGTGTCGCTACCACCAGGTCCTTTTGCCTGTGAGTATTGAGTCTGTTGGCGGGGTGTTTGTGGTTCGGGGAGGGCCTTCTAGCTGCCCATATCGTATTAGTGGCTTCGGGAAAGGCTCCAGAATGTCGGTGATTCGGGGAGGGAGGATGTGCCTCCGAGTTCTGGGTTCATGCTGCATGACGAGAAGTGGATGTTTATCGTCTAGTTGGTACCACCTACTCACTCCCCTTATTAAAGCATTGTCTATTATGAGCTCCGCCAGGGGCATGTTTGCCAGTATGTGGATGAGCGCAGGTAGTGTTGTCCTGTAGATTGGAAGAGCGGCTAGAAATGCTTGTCGGAGAGCCTTTTTGTTAAAGTCAGTAGGGCCATGATCTCTTTGTCTTCCAGGTTTTGCTGAATCTCGTTGACAAGTGCCGGTGTGAGATCTGAGGCCGATCTCTTGGGTAGAGTGCAAGCGTAGTTCTGCCTGAATGTTCTGTTTTTGATGGAGTCCACTACGAGCTTCCGCTATGGTCGGTAGTAGCGGTATTAGGCGGTAGGACTTTGGTTCCTGTCTGTCTCTCTTGCTAGGCTTGGGTAGTACCACTAGCCTGGCCTTCTTGAAGCATGCGGGATGATGCCCCATTGCCAGACATTAGTTAAAGAGCCATGCAATGTGGGCCCCTAAGACTGGCCAGCTTGAGGCAAGTATCTTGTTCCTGGCCCCATCTATGCCGGGTGCGGTGTTCTTTAGTTTCCATAAAGAGCTCCTAACCTCCTCTAGGGTGAATGTTATCCAGGTGTTTTCCTTGTCGTTTTGGATGTCTGGTCTGCCACAATCCTCCATGCCCATAACAAGGCTTGGTGTAACATATCCACAGTCTCTTGTGCGATCTCGTCCAATTTAACTACCGTATGTGCTATTAGCCTGTGTGCGTGTCGGTCTAGTTCTGTGCCCAATCGTTCGCATTCTTTCAGGAACTGATCCATATCCGTATTATTCTAGCATTTCATGGTGATAGGCTCTACATGGATCTAGGTTTGTAGCTCAAGTAGACTTAGGGTATGATCACTACCACAATCTAGGGTCATATGTGGTAGATTGAGGTTTAGGAGGTATTATAACTAACACATATGTGCCAGATAGGACACTTAATTTTCCCCTTCGTTGTGGGTTTTCAAGAGCAGCCAGCACATATCCCCAATGCTGCTGTCCATTCTCTATATCTCTTTCGACATTTGTCGTTCTCGATGCACCGTGTCGTGAGGCCTTGAACCCGAGTTTTTCCCTCTCGAGGGGTGTTCTCACCAGCCATCGACCCCACACCATTTCGATCGCTGGTATCCCGAGTTTTTTCAGGGAGTGAGTCACACTCACAATCGGCGAGCAGCCCGTTTTGAAAGTTCCGGATGCCCGGCCCCGCGGTGAGGGAATTTTATTGCTGTTGCTTCATCCATAGCACCCGATTAGGCCAATTTTCTCTTTCTATGGCCATGATCATCAGCCTCTTGGAGGCTCACTGAATAGTGGGGATGGTAGCTCTACTTAGGAGTTGATTTTATGGGTCTGTCTTTTAAGGAACGGTTTTGTGGATGCACTGTTTTTCGTTTTTGTTTTCGCTGCTCATAATGGAGGTTAGAACCACTAGTTCTTCAGGGGCTAGCAGAGGGCTCTAAATTTCTGTCCGGGCTAATCTAACATCTTATGATCTTAGTGATTTTGGTAGACGTAAAATATAATCAAATCAGATCAGATAGGACACTGATGACCTTACGCGGCACTTTCAAGATCATAGTGTCACAAAGTTAACGACAAGCTTCCCTAAACCGAGAAACCACAAAAACAACTATTCATGTTGTCAACGGGGTATACGGCAACTAAAAGGCCATGGGAGGAAGAGAAGACTTTATGGAGGAGTCTCAGAGAGTTCCCAGCTTTGCCGGAAACTCATAAAGAAAACAGAGTAGTTAAACGGGTCAGAGGCTCGAGGATTTTTAAAAGAGTCATCTGTCATCCCTTTCATGCATTAGAGAATGAGAGAAAGGATATAATTTTGTGGCAAATTTCTTTGCCGGTCTGGCCCTCCGTGCCGACACCCGGTGGTCTTCCGGACTGGCTTTTCTTGGCTTTTTCTTCGACACAAAAAGATACTACTTGATTAGCCTTGAAATCCTCAGGCTGTGTAAGTGATATAATGACTGTCATTGTACTGTTAATACCTTGCAATACGACATATTTTATGTAGAAGCTGTCGGCCAATGTCATCTTCTGGGGGTGATCAACTCCTTTTAAAAAGATAGGAACAAAAAGTAAGCACCAAAAACATACAACACCGGGAATTCGCACGTGGTCACCCACCGTACTACTACTCCAGCGCTTGATAGTTTAACTAGGGGAGAGCGGACGGGATCCCGTGCTTTCTATCAGCTATGGTCGTATGTTGGGAAATTGTGGCTTCGGAGACATTATAAGAAAAGCAGCAAACGAGAAATGATATGACATAAGACAGTTGTTTCTATACGAAACAGGTCGTATTGCTATAATAGGTACGTTATAACGGACTATATCAATGCTAGAAGAAATGAACCTGGAACTAACCGAAAAACACGGACACTGGTGAACTTGGAAGATGCTCCTAAGACGATGGAACCGGATATCTGCTCATAAACTTTTGGGGACTATAAACAAACATGAGATATTTCCAAACTGCTATCCCGCAGTATCTAGTCTCTAACAGGAAGCCAACAGTTCAGATACCCCGGTACCACTGAGAGCTGGAGTCGGGATTTGAACGTGGAGCTTGGACGGAGACGAGAAATTAAATTCGATTTGAGGAGGCTCTTGGACAGATCTTCAACAAATAGGCCAACAAGTAGAAAAGTTCACCAACAGTATTCTAAAGCGAATGGCTCAACGACACGTTCTCCCGGGGCGATCGCACGTGTCGAGACTCGGCGGTCTTTGAAATGAGACATTCTTCACTTTCATTGGTACAAGGACTGCCAAGTAGCAAGTCTTAAAATCTACGGTAATAACATTAGCACAGCTCGATAAAGAGTCTTCTTGGTACTTGAGAACAATAACAGGTCTGGGAGATGACACAAGTCCACGTACACTTGTAATAGCTTCAGCTGACTACATCTTCCCCAAGTATATAACGAAATGATAATCTATATAGAAAAAAAGGAAAATACAAAAGTAAGTTGACATCATTATCTTAGTCTCCGATACGTACGTTTGTCGTTGAAAACAAGACTCTGACGATGATGTAGGAAACCTCATGTGACACAAACACAATATTGTAATACCATCTTTTCTAACATCTAAAGTCACATGAATTTAGCATGCTTCGAAATTATAAGACAGGTTTAGCGCCCTGTCTCGACAAATGATTATTTTCCATTTCCTATCATGTTCCCTTGTATCGCCAATGGAATGGAATGGGCAATGTCTCTCCTCATCGCGAGTTACACTCGATGCAAGATATGCGTGAGTCTGGTATCAGGGCAGCCCTAATGTTGCATCAGCATTCCAGCATGGCGATTAAAACCTAATCTATAATGATAAAAACCCCTGTAACAAAGCATCACAAAGAATGCCGTGAATGTAAATATGCATTTCAGACGGATAAGGAGATCTAGCCCGTTTTGTGGATTCTCTCCCTCTCCATAACTCCAATCAGTATCATTGTATAGTTGATGATTCGCTGGGCGAGAAGAGAAGATAGCCACCCCATATTAGCAAGACAGAACAAGAGCGAGGTATCAACACACATACCAGTGAATTTATCTATGATGATCCTAAAACTTGTAAATGCCGCTGGGATACCCACAACGCTTCTCACAGTATATTATACGGGGTAAAATATCACAACAGTATCAATCATATATGTTTGAACGTCAAAGATAGCTGTTGGTATAGAAACTAGCTACTATATGAGAGTTACTGGTTGCTGGGTAGTGCTGTTAATATTTCCAATCTATTTCGAATATATTCAGTGATATTGGATGTGAAGGGAGGCGTAATGAAATAGTCGGATTCTTGATAGGGATATTGTGTACTGGTGTTATCAACCCTATGTCATAAGGGTTTGGCTCTATAAACCTGAGAGGAAAAATTGATATTATCAACAGATAGGACTCACATGAGTCTATTCAAGCCTTTGAGATTGAGAATAAATACGAAGTGCGAAAAACGTTAGGTCGATTTCTTTTCCAATATACTTCTTCAAAGGAAGAGATCAATAAGTACGCATTTTTCCATGTATATATCATGACCCCAAAGTACCTAGCATGTCTTGGATGGTGATACTTGTGGAGAGTGGCAGAGTTAGTATGAGAAGGTAAGAGAAGAATATAATGCACGGAATATGCAAGATGCTAGCAAGCCAAGTTCTGAGCCAGCCATGTAAGGGCACGGAAGTTTTGGGCTCACTTTAACAAACGCACATCGATGTTCTTTGTAGGCGTACATGTAAATTTTCTTTCTTCTGGGTTGGATTTTTTTGGGGCAGGGTTGACAGTAGAAGAGGCGAACGGACCTCTTCAAGTTCCTGTTTCTTTTCTTGGCTTATGTAGTCAAAACGTTTATGTGCTTTTCTTCCTATCATTTTACTTCGACTCTCCCATGTTGATGTGCATTCTCAGACGATCTTCATATGTTTGTGTCCTTTTAATGTTTATTCTTCTAAATCTTATTTTCTCTGTTACAGTAATGAGTAACGGGAAAAGAGTAGGTAGCATAGAGAAGAAAAAGAAACTTGAGGAGGGTTACTTTCCACGACAAAGACCATGTCACATTTTGCCTACGTAAGAATACAAAAAGATAGAGCTGTTGGTCTGATCCGTGCAGCAGGGATAACAAAGAAACACAACTTAAACGAGTAGCAAGCAATAAGAATCTTCCGAATAAAATGACGTTCAGGTGGTTACTCGTCTAAATGCGAGGGCACGATCGATACAGAGTCACTATCAAAAGAAGGAAAATTAAGAGAAAGGCTTACCAAAGTACTTTCAGTTCGTCTAATGCAAATTAGTAAAAGTAGGCCAAAAGACAAAAATAAATGTGTAGATTATACACAACGTATAAGCAACTTTAAGCTTTGATCATAACTCAGCCAAGCTTGACAAGGCTAGATAGAATATGCGTGTAAGCAGCCTAATTAGCCCTCATTCAAAATGAGATTACAACAAGGAAAAAGCAAAGAAAGAAGATGCTACAGAAGTGATTCTTACCTTTTCCTGAGATGAGAATCTAATAATACTACGTAGCAAAGCTTAATTACTACGGGCAACGGAATAGATCATGCCGAGTCTTGATATGCGTCGAGAAGAAGTGGCATGAATATTAACAGCACGCTATGGCATCAAATTCTATAAGACATATATATGTATGTATGACTAGTCATACAAACTAGACCATTTTCACTCATACAATGCGGCAAAGTAAGAGGCCATCGCTCAGTCTAGCATGAACCATCCGCCATATCAATTTACAGGAACACAGAGGGCCAAATTTTCTTTCAACTATATATAGTCTATTATATATACGTACATTGTATGGATTTGGTGAGTTTTTTCCGCTCCTTGTTGATATGTCTTCTCATAAATCAGCGAGCTTCCGCCTTATAGGTTATAACAAGGTTTTGGGGGAGCGTGGGGGGGGGGGGAAATGAGATCGGACCAGGTATCACTGTAACAAATGCTAAAAGAATACATAGACTAGACTTCATTAACTAAGAAGATGAGATAGGATTTGAATCCGGTGAGAAGTGGCTATAAAGTGACGTTTGCCGACTAAACAAGATATTCAATGCTCGTCTGGAAAAATGACATATCCGGACTGTGTTAGAGAGATTAATTACTCTACGTGGATATCTAGCCAAAAGCTGAACGCTTCATTAAGGGTAAACCTTGTTTGGTAAGGAATTGGAACCAAAAGCTAGTGCTAGACAAATGGGGGAAACTTTGAAAGAAAAAAAAGGCAAAAAGGGTTACGTATCGCGCCAAGACTTCAAAGCAACATCGATTAGATGGACACGACATAGCTTTAGCAAAGAAAGCAAGGAACATAGCCATGAGTTCGAAAGCAAGAAAACAAAGTCCTCGTGATTGCTTTTGTTCATGTGAGCATAAGAAGAGAGTATGCTTATGGCTCAAATCTCATGAGTTTGCAGTTACTCAGGTATTGACGTACTATGTCACTTAAACTTTTATCATGGCTATAGCTTCGGGCGTAGTTGTAGCCAACCTTTTTTTTTTTTTCACATGTAACACGACGCATTTCTCGGAGGGCTCTCATGGGAGGCTCAGCCCAAAAATTCGTGTTAGAATCTTTATCTCTACAAGTTGAGTTATGGTACTGAAAGGGCAGAAAATGTATTCAAACACCAAGACTTTCTTGGCAATTCGGTAGTGAAACATCTCTGAATGAACGGGCTTTTTTCGTCTATCGAGATGAACTATATATGAACGGGTGACTGGAATCTGCAAATCCATTCATGGCTAAGTAAGCATACCAAGATATCAGCTCCGTAATGCTTAGCTTTCGACAAATAAAATACTTTCTCAGTCTAATCTTTATTTTCTTTCTCGTTAGACTAATAAGTGAAAGCGAGGGCTTCTGGAATTCCAGTATAAAGCTACTCTCTTCATAAAGGGATGTGATTCGAGATGTCTCCCGAGACTCCCCTTTGATTATCTCTCATATGTCATGCAAAGAGTCAAGTCACTTTATTTGTCCATTGCGGTTGGTTTCTTCATAAATGGAAACAAAGTAAGCTAGCGTCTCGCCTCTTCGGCCTACGTTGCCGGTTTGTTGTGGCCCTGTTAGATTCGTCAGATATGGCTTTGGTTGCTCTTTATGCCGAGTTTAGCTGGTAGTAGTTCGGTACCAAAGATTTGACTTGACCTGTGTAGTTAGAATTGCTAGGCTTTTCATCTATTTTATTGTATTTTGATAGAATGTGCGCTAAGTAAAGATGGCCAAGCAAGCTTTTAAATGATTGGCACTTTCTTACGAACAGTTTGGTGTATATGTAGATGTATGACTGTGGCTCCTTCGTTTTTATTTATTTTATAGTCTTCATATAGTTTACGTTGTAATGACAATTGCTTGTATTCGATGCCCAGCAAGCCGCTCGGCATCTTGTGGCGTTTTTCTTACATATTCTTGGCGTTTCAAATCGCTTCAAAACTATTCAACCTAAAAGAGAAAAGCATATATAAATGATAGAGGATAGGGGAATCTGTTGAAGTCGGCATTTCAAAGTATTTACGGCAATCTCGCCAGCCTCAAAAGGTCGTGTCCTTTGTTTACTTATCTTCGGATTTAGTAACTAGAGATAGTAGGTTCAGATCTTATAGGCTGTCTTGTCATCCCGTATTCATATCATTGCTATAGTAGTATTCGACATCTGAAACCCCATGATTAATGTCAACAACAGTAAAACTGCGCGGGGTGCCAAATGTCAAAAAAGTAATAATCTTTAGACGACTTCTTTTTATGGACGCCTTGTGATGCATCAATAAGTGGCGTTGATATGGATGTATAGTGATTAAAGTACTATCACTACTTTTCTTATTTTGAATCTCAACACAATATGAAAAATGGACGCCACTCATGAGAGGCTCGCGGTCCAATATCGGGTTTGTTTTCCAGTGAAGTAAAAAAAAAAGGTAGATCATAACGATCGATAAGTGACTAAAAATGAACGAAAATCCGAATTCCAGAGTTCAGATGGGCTTTACCCTGTAGCATTTTTATCGGTTAGGCGGTTTAGTCACCGACCATCCAGCAATTAAGCAAAGCATTTTTGTATCTTTTATTTCCTCTTTTATAGACAAGGCTTCGTCTATCGTGTTTGCTTCATAGCAAACATTCAGAGCGCTTTCTTCTTGTTGTTGTTGTTCTTCTTCTAATCAATCCTGCGACGGGCCGTTAAAAACAGAAACGAGACACGAAGGAATAAGTGAAGAAAGATTGCAGAGGAAAAGAAAAGGATCATCGAAAGAAAGAGTCTCCATTCGTTGTCAGTGTAACTAGAGATATCTAGTATAGTTGTAACCATACTACACATGTGTATATGTACTTTGTGCAAACTACAGTAAGCTTTGAACTGCGCCTTCTTAGGGTAAATTACGGCTCGAAGCTCTGTCCTTTATTTTTCATGCACTATAGCTAACTAGTAGGCTTTTCTTCCATCTTTTTTTCCAGGTCACTTGTGAGAAATTAGTTGTCGATGCAAACATTTAAAATATATAAAAATAATAAAAGGTCCTTTTTGTTACTGGACCTGAACCCTCCCGACCCCTCCTTTTTTTCTTTTTCATTTTCTGGTTTTTTTTGAAACAAAAAAAAAGAAGAAGAAGAAGAAGAAAAAAATTTTGCAACATAACTATTCTACTTTAGGTATTATTCACTTTGGCAGTTCGTCTACATGCCCTTTTTAGGTAGTTGCATTACCTTTTCGTACTTGCTTTCATGTATTTTATGCTTTTAAGTGATTTTTCATGTTCCGTTGTTTGTGTTTGTTCTGTTGCGCTTCTCTTTCTTGGCTGAGCTGGTTTGTTTGCATGCTTATTTCCCTTGTCAATTTCACGGGCGACAAGATGTGTAAGTCGATGAGAGTAGCATTGTGAATCGCGGATGAAAGAGTAACATTTTGGCTTTGGGAATGAAATCCCTGGCGGGGCCTAGTTTTGTTTCGGGTGTCAACAACCCTAACTCATGATTTAGTACAAGGGTTTATAGCTTACGAGATGATTTATACAACGTGAAGTTTGTCAATTCAACAACACTCAATCATATGATAAACTGAGGAATGAGCGTTTCTATCAGCTCACTAGCCTGAACGATATTTGTGCCTAGCAGGTTTTTGGCGTCCTTTTCGACCCCCTCAAGCAATGTTATTCCAAGTTGCAAGCCAAGCGGAATCTCTCCCCTTGAGCCCCTCCTCTTGTTACCCTTTTGATGCGATGGGCGGCCAATCCATACCAGCTAGCGACAGGAACATTGTGTACCTTCATTCACTAGTCGCCGCCCTTCAGGCCGCCTCATAGCTATATACACAACTCGAAGAGCCACAGACCAGAAGGGGGCTGTATAGGTGACCGAGAATGATGTTAAAGAGCACAAAAAAAAAAGTCTACTGGTTTTTTTTTTTGTTTGGTTGGTGTACTGTGCTACTACCAAAGATCGAGACAAAAGCCCCAAGCCATCCCTAGCAATGCTTCGACAGATGTAATAGCAGGGGAGAGAAAATATGTGTACGATATCCAAGCCTTTGGCGAGAAGGCGTTAGTAACTTGAAGGGGCTATCATTACCATCGCCTTTTGCTAGTATATAAAGTGACTTGATATGTTAGGCTCCGATGAAGGGAAAAGTACGCCAGGTAGACTGATATACCTAAGCAGTATACGGCCCAATTCAACCCACCAAAGAACAGAAATGACATCATGTCAAGCCAGAAAGCAACCGACGTAAGCTCTATGGCGAGGCATATAAACAGGAACGTTCTACAAAGGTCTACATTATAGTGTAGTAAGAGCTGGGAAGGCAAGACTGATAAACCGTGCAGAGACGTATATTTTGCCAATTGCTAGTTGAAAATCAACAAAATTTTGCTGGTAGGGTTCCTTCTTAATCATTTTCTTTTGGATAGTTCCACTAAGAAAAATACAGCACAATTTCGCCCATCATTTTGGCATATTTCATTCGATTGTTGCAAGAAAAATAGGAAGAGAGAGGGGGCGGGTTGAGGGCCGTCGCATTTAACCCTAGCTGCCATACTGTTCCTTGATTCAGATATTGCATGTTCGAATTCATACTTTTGCTAGTATTTTGTAAGCAGCCCGGCAATGTATCGTGCGCTTCATTCTCTGATTTGTATTCTCCCAGGTTTAGATATCCTTTGCTAAGTGATAGTGGGCAATTCGATGTTCTTCCCTTTGGTGGGGGATGAATCAAAGAAGATCTTTTTGCTTGGTACGCATTTTCTCTGTCTTTTCCTATGTATTCTTTACTTATTGGACCTCGATCGATCAAAACAAGTAACCATTAGATTCCCGACAGAAATATATAAGATCACGTCGCCGTTTCTTGAGTTCGGCATATCAAAAGAATAATACAACATATTCAGACTTTATCTGGCATTTCCAATAACAATCTCAATCCTTCCTCTTTTCACCGTTACTCTTTTTGTCCTGTTTCTAATCTCGCCTCTATTTTCATTTCTGTTCTATTCTAACCGTACCTACTAAATTCGTCTGTTTACACACCACCAGTTCTTATTATTGCTTTTGCTGCTCAACCTATCGCAGTTTCTAACGTCCACCTTATACTTGTATCTTTTCATCTTCCATTTGCAAAAGTGGCAGATCGTATTTAAACCTTCTTCACATCTCATCTTTATCGAGTTTCCGTTGTCGAATTATTCACGAAATATACTAGATATCTTATCTACTTGTTTTGCTAAAGCTTTTCGAGTGCTGTCTTTTATCACCAAGCTCGACATAGCACAAAACCACGCACAATAATCATAGAAAAACCGAAAAAAAAAATTCAAGACGAAACGGATCACCTATGAAATTGCATCTACATCTACGAAAGTTCGTCACATACAGTTACATTTTTTACTCATCATCCAGTTATTCTATTCTAGTGTGACATACAAGGTACGCATGATCCGGGTCTAGTCAGAGCATCTAAGTCCTGTCTTACACCAAGGTCGACAAGACCATCACACACTTTTATGCCCTCTTTTTTCTTTTTCTTTTTTTTTTTCGTCCTCGTTATGAAGCTCTCCTCAGGTTCACTTCGTTGGGTGTTCTTCTGCATGCACAAGTGCGCATATAGATGGACTGTTCTGGTTCGGTAGAATATAAAGCCTCATCAGACTACAAAACAGTGCCGCAGTTTCTAGGCTACGATGATCGACCGGTTGTGGCCAATTTATATGCTAAAGTTTACCATGCTCCCCACTACTTTACCGCTTTCGACGACTTCCAGATTGTTGGCGTAATAAAAGAAACCGCGCGTTGAAATTGTTCGCCTCCGGAACATTAGCTTCGGGGGCGTTTATTGATGATGGATAGCTCTGTATATCAGTTGCATTTCCCCAGATGGATTCGCAATTGAGATTCTCGATATCACTATCCCCTCGATCACTTGTTACCTGTCAAAAAAGAACACTGTGTATACAGGCTTCTTCAGTCACCCGCTCTTCTCCTTGCACATAAACTGTCACTCCCTGGCATCATCTATGCTATACCTCCCGCTCGCTTTGCCGTTTCACATTTCTATTGCGCTGCTCACGTAGGAACGCAGATAGTCTGTGAAGAACACAACGACGGTGTAATATCGCTTTTGCTGTTGGATCGACTTACAACCTCACCGTCTCGCTTTCAACGCATGGTCCGCATATTCTGTGTATACTCAACTTACTGACCATCGCCATTTGTGTTATAGCACTTCATTCACCTCTATTTTCTTTCTTTCGAAACTTACTGCCTTGTCTGTAGAAGGCTAATAATATCATTATCCAACTACCATCTTGGCGTCACATACATCGCCATATCACGTCGTTGCATCTTCTAATTGCTGATCACGGCCTAATACCTCCTATCTTCTGTTAAATACCTCGACGGATTGTTTGTTATTTCTTCGCCAGACTCTTTCTTATATCTCGATCACTCGCTCGTAGACAAATCCTTCCTCTGTGAATCAATCCTCCTGTCTATTAAGCTCTGCTAGCAAGGTCCATCTTGTGGCTCTTGTACCTAACCTCATCGCCTAATCCACCCGCCCGCTCTGTTTCTCTTCGGATACTACAGCCTTTTGTTTCTATTTTTCCTTTGGACGACCCGAGCGCCCTCTCTTGCCATAAACATTGAGTAAACTAGCTGCACAGCCCGGTTTTATTCGTCGGAACAAACTCACTAGACGTGAAGCTCCGGCCAACTATCTTCCATTGCTATATGATTACCAGCTGTAATTAGTAGCAATTTGTAGTGTCCAAGGTTTGTTCTCAGCCCCTCTATCCATTTACACCAAGGCAAAGCAGAATAAGAAGAAAAAAAGAAAGCCAGGTGGCATCTGCCTCCCTGCAAACCCAACATCGAAGCTGTCGATGCCAATCCCGTCAAGGTTTTCTTGGTTCGAAACAGCACAAGATCAACGAATGGGTAGGAAAAAGGTTAATTAACACAACCACTTCTAGAGACTGCAAAATCCCTGTCTTTGGCTTTTCTCAGCACGATTTTCATTTTCAACACTAGAGCTTGACTCTTCGCACTAGCCTTTTTGCAGCGAAACCTCTTAGTTTTTAGGACTTGAGGCGACTAGCGATTCTTGAACCTACCAGAAAACCTCATCTTGTCTGATCATTCCAAAATTCTGTAAATTTATCTTCGCATAACGCGTTGTCGATCGTGAACAAGGAACATCGACGATATTGCTCTCTAATTCGAACATCATGGTTCTTCAGGTATGTTGTCAAATGCTCCTTTCGTCTTCCTTATATACTCTGCCCCACGTCTATCTATCTATGTCCGTATGATGTAAGATGTGTGAATTCGTGCTCTTGGGCAACACCGCTGTTGTTTCTGACACAAAAACCCTTCCTTTCGTTTTCACCGATCATTCCCATTCACCACCAGTTTTTGTTTTTCTTCTCTGTTCGTTGCGGCAGGTGAGCTAGCCATTCCACTGTCATGCGAAAAAAAACAACCCCAAAAATCAAATCCTAGGGGATTGATCCAAATAAAAAAGATTGGCAGTCCAAGATTGCTGGTTTCATAATCTTCCGTGGACTTAACAAGGCTAGCTTGCCACTATAAATGCACTTATAGTGGGTGCGGCCTCTGTAGCCATTAATACAGCAGCTAAGATGCCCAAACCTACGGTGGTTCTACAAGTATACAGGGGCTGAGGCCAGTGTTTTCAGCCCTGGCACAGTCGCGAACACTAATCTAGCCTAGGCGATAGACTAGATTGACAAACCGTCCTAGTCCCCTCGTGTCGAATTTCCGATTGTTTGTTCTTGTATCGCCTTTGCTTGCGTAGTGCGTGCTGTGCATTCGCAGCTCGAACGGTCGTGAAGAACGGTGGACATATGCAATGCTGCTGTTCTCATGCACAGTTTCGTGCATATGAAGTCGAATCTCTGGGAGGGGCCAAAACCAGACTGCAAGAGATGTACAAACGATTTGTGCGGTGCTTTTGTGAAGATGGCATCCATCATGTCTATATCTGCTCTTCTGGTCTGCTATGGCGCTGGTGCCTATGCCTTCAACAGTACCATCAAGCTGTGCTTCGTTATATACTGTTGCTTGGCTGGCCGTTGCCCTTCCACAACACCAAGCAATGCCCTCTCTGGCCGACTCTGTGCTTCTCTGTCTCCGTCCTGTCTGTGTGGTCTTGTGCCTGCGGCTGTCATCTTCATCCACCTCAAATCCTATCTGTTCCTGTGCCCCAGTCCATCGTGCCTTAGTGCATTGTCCCCCCTAGTGTGTCTATATCTTGTCCCCCCTCGGCCCAAACCATGCCAGTTTTTGAAGGCCAGGGGCTTTGTTCAGGCCTGCAGACGTAGCATCGAGCGCTGTAGACTGTAGACTGTAGAGCCGTGTTGCTCTTTATTACTTGCCTCCTCCTCACTCTTATCCTCCTCTAATCTTGTTTTTTTTTCTTCCTCTTTTTTTTTTTTTCCTGCTCTGCTTCCCCATCCCTCTTCCTTCTCCTTGCTCTGCTGCTTTTACTTCTTGCCGTGTCTTATCTATATTCCCAGTCATTCTTTTTCTTCATCTTCCTTTCCTTGTATACTCTTTCGTGATATTTTTTTTTCTTATCTTGTTTTCCCTGTCTGTCTTCACGTGGATGAGTTGCTCTATTGCGCTGTCCACCATCCAAACGTCTTCGTCTCGCTTGCCCTCCCTTGCGAGCCTTATAGTCCTAGTCTAGCTGGACTGACTAAGCGTCTTGACCTGACCTGACCTTTCTACCCGACCCAACCTACTGTTCTTCGCTTCTTGTCTACTACTATACATACATATGATCAACAGTTGCTGCGTTAACTGTTCCCCTACCATTCGTTCATCGCTTGCATTGCCCAAAGGAAAAAAGAAGCAGGAATATACGACCAGAGACTCACCTACCGGCACCATCACCCTTCATACTTCTCATCCACACGAACCTGTCGCAGCATCTTGAGCCGTGCCACAACCTTCACCTCAGCTGCCTTAACTCCACCAACGCTGCGACCACCAGTAGCTAACTTTAGTCTCTTGTCTGGCCTGCTCTGCAGACTATCCGACCTTCGTTCACCGCGCACACGACATCTGCTTCAGGCACAATGGTTGGCAATCCCACCAGCGACAAGGTGATCTGGGATAACACTTTCACCCACAGAGCCGCTGCTTCGCGTGGTTAGTATATCTACTTGCTATCTCCTATGCTTCTGAGTAGTCACATGTCCACTCATGCTAACCACAGTTCCATATATAGCTGCTGCCCAGAACCCTTGGTTCCCCAATGGCGCCTCTAACACCTCGCCCACTCGGCCTCGCGCCATCTACAACGATCAAGCGTCCGTTTCTAACTTCTTCCAGCCGACCCAATCTGGAACAAGCAGTCATCGTAACAGCCGTGATGGTGGTGTCGACGGTAACTCTGCTGCCAGCCGTTTCGGAGCTGTAGGCGGCGACTTGAGATCTTCGCGCCACGGCAGCATCGCCTCCGCCATGCCTGGTTCCTCAACACACGACCTCAACACGGGCTCTGACTTTGACGATAGCGTCTACGTTACTGCTGGCCATGGCAGCGTATTCCGCGCTGTTGGCACTGATTCGACCATCTCACCCATGGTCGCTGTTTCTTCTGACAGCTACATCACCCACGGCCACCCTATGGATGCATCATTTGCTTGGCCCAATCCCGCTGACTTTGGCAGTCGTTATAAGAAGACCGGCGAGGTCCTATCCGATGGATTCCCGCCTTCTGTCACTGATGCTAGCTTCCTCAATGCACACCGTGCCTTTGCTCCTACGCCTGCCGAGAGAGTGTCCCCCACAAACAGCCACGCCTTCTCTATGGCTCCCATCAGCAACGCCCTTCCGTCTATCACTCCATCTGATGCCTGGTCCAGACGGGGACCCACTGAACAATTGGGCAGCATGAAGTCGAACACTCCTGGCTACCAGAATATAAGCCCCCAGATGGTTCTGTCGCAGCAAATAGGGATGTATCCGCATCTCGACATTCATCAGCAGCACGCTCTCAATATGCATGCTCTGCAAATGGCCGAATTGAACAAGGCGCAGCAAATGTACGGTGGCATGCCGCCTAACAACATGCCCGGAAACTACCACATCCAGCCTGCCATGTCGGACTATAGCGCCTACAGCCAGCCGGCCGCTAGATTTGGTGTTCCGGAGTACAACTTTAACCGTCCGTCCAACATGTCTTCGCCCGCTGTTGCCGCTACGGCCACACCCTCATCCCAGGCCGCTAATCGCACAACCATGAGCGCTCTTTTGCAGGAGTTCCAGAACAACAAGCATAACAATGCGCAGTATGAGCTCAAGGTACGTTTTGACTGTTTTCTTACGTCACAAAGTTTGTTCTTTTTGCTCCATTTAGCGTAACAGGGGTAGTGTATCTATTGGGAATGCTTCTAACAATTTTGCTCATAGGCCATCTATAACCATGTCGTCGAGTTTACCGGTGATCAGAATGGCTCGCGTTTCATTCAAGAGAAGCTCGCACAGGCCAACAGCGACGAAAAGGAACAGCTTTTCAAAGAGATACAGCCTGATGCTTTGGCCATCATGCGTGACCTGTTTGGAAACTATGTTATTCAGAAGTTCTTCGACCATGGCAGCCAGGCTCAGAAGAAAATTCTGGGTGAGTTGATGGTGGGCCGTATTGTCGACCTCTCTCTCAACTCATACGCTTGCAGAGTCGTCCAAAAGGTAAGTTTTCGTCCTAACTGTTACATAACAGCACGTGAACTCGAGCTAACCAACCCTCTTTAGGCTTTGGAACAAGTTCTTGTTGACCAGCGCGAGCTTTTCATTAAGGAAATCAAGGAGAACGTTCAAAAGCTTGTGACTGATACTCATGGTAACCATGTTGTCCAGAAGGCCATCGAGGTCTCTCCTCCTGAGCAGATGCGTTTCCTGATGGAGGCTTTCAGGGGCAAGTTCTACCACATGTCCATCGACCAATATGTCTGCCGCGTTGTGCAGCGCATGCTCGAGAAGTCTCTGCCCGCCGACAAGCGCATCATTCTTGACGAGATCCACCAATCGTCCAGTAAGCTCATCGTTAACCAATACGGCAACTATGTTATCCAACACGTGATCCGCTGTGGTGAGGCGTCCGACCGTGAGCGCATGATGGATCTTGTCATCAACGACCTGCTTCAGCTCTCTAAGCACAAGTATGCTTCCAACGTTGTCGAGACCGTTATTAAAGTCGTCGATGGCGATGTCCGCAGCAAAATCCTCGCCGAAATGCGCTCTACCATTGACGGCAAGCCCCAGCTGCCCATTCTCATGAAGGACAGCTACGGCAACTATGTGATCCAGACTCTGCTTTCCTGCCTGCCGCCGACCGAGCAGGCTAATTTCGCCCAGGAATTGCGTAGCTACATTGCCAGTTTAGGCTCGCACCTCGCTCCTAAGCAGCAGAAGGCCCTGGAAAGCAAGCTGAAGGATATTCCTGTCACGGATACGCCCAGACCCTCGACACCCGCTCTGACTTCGGACACTACTAGCCCCCAGACTGTCAGCCCCCACCACAACACCCCGCCACGCGGAGTCAGCACCAACGCTCCCTTCTCGTCTGGGCGGGCCAAGGTGCAGGCTGATCAGCCATCTGATGTCACTGCAGTCGCACCTGCGTCGTAAGTGTCGTCACGGCATATGTCAACCGACTGCCTTCGGGATCTGTCTCTCGTCTCTACCTAAACAACGCCTTTTCGATATGACCTGAAATGGCTATTTTGTTCTCGTCCCGACTTGTCCTTTTTGATCGCATCCTTGGTTTTTTCTTTCTTTTTGCTCTATATTTTGCCTTCTCGTACCTTTTTGACACTTTCTTCTTTCCTTTTACAACCATATCTTTTCCTTCTTCCTGTACATCTTGATTCTCTACGAGCTCTTCCAACGGCATCCGGCCATTGTCATGTCATTGAATCTAAATCTTGACATTGACCGTATGATGTCTATAGCGCTTGGGTACCCGTTAAACGACGACGGCCTAGGTTAGGAATCTATCTTAATCTAGGCTCGGTACATATTAGCCGTATATGTGGGCTCTTGTCGTGGAATGGTTGAGTATTTTCTTTTATTTTTCCTCTTTTTTAGTATTCATGGTGCAAACCGTCTTATCTTTGGCACTGAAGGGAACCGGGTTTCTTTCGCATCTTGGTTTATCTGTGTAATTTTTCTTGTCCTATGCTCTTGTTATATCTTTGACTTTTTCTTCTACTATCGATAACAACTGAAAACACTGACTAGTTGTATTCTCTTTGTGTCTCCTCTTTTTGGCCTTTTCTCTACGTTCGGCTCGAATATTAGGTTTTCCTGTTATCATCCTTTTTATCCAAACTTTCCTAGACTATCTTTGTATTGTTTGTTTCGTCTCTGTACTTTTTTTTCTTTCTAGTTTTTTTGTCTTTTTGTAAAAGGATTAGACATATGAAATCAATTTGAAAGATGAAAAATTTGCTCTCAACTTGTTGACCTAGATTCTGTGTTTGTATTCATTTTGTCTTCTATTTTTATGTATCTTTGATATGATATCGAATCTCTATTAAAAAAATCTCAATATCATCTAAAGTTTATATTGTATTAAATAATTTCTGATATAAAGATTTAAAATTGATAAATGTGTTTTTATTCCACAGTCGGACCAATTTCTATTCTTTTTTTGTCTATTGAAATGAGGGTGCGTAATTACATGTTTATGTAAGATTTTTATTCTTTATCAAATCTATTTTTTTATTCTTTTCTTTTTTTTGTAGTTATTCCTAGCGTATCGATTATTTTTTTCCTACAAACATATGTATGTATATGTAAAGACCTTTTTCTTACTTGGTTTTTATTTTGTCGTATAATGAAACAAACACCGCTATTGTATGTAGATAGAAGAGGGGGAAGAATGATAACATACAAGTAAACAAACAATGATCACTTATCTTTTCTTGTTTGCTTGGTTCTTTCCTGTTATTCTTTCGAAAAGAAGATAGCATTTCAAGAGGCTGTGCCATGGTTTTGTTATTTATTCACTGATTGTTGAGTAACTACAATTAGTTATGCTTAAATCAATACAGAGATCTCAAATTACCTTTGAGATGCTATCAAGATATCATGTCTTTTATTTTTTATAGTTAACAAGTCACTTTGTTTTCTCTTCATATTTGAACCTTTGACGTACGTTTTTTTTTTGTATATCTTTATCGTGTCATTATAGCATAAACAAAAAAGCAAACATCATGTCAAAACAAGTAGTTTGTTTGCTTTACATTGTGATTTATTATTATTATTTCGTGCATGTCTTTTCATTATTGTATGACGTGATGTAATGTGATATGATTGTGCACATTGTTCCCTATAGGGTCATCTTTTGGTATTTTTTTTTTTGCTTGTGTATGCAAATTTGAGGACAGTGAAGATAGACAGCGTCATATGATCTTAGTGATTTAGGTGGACGTTGGAATATGGTCAATTCAAATCAAGTGAAGATAGACAATGCAAAATTATGCTAGGATGATATAGAGAATCAGAAGTACATACTTCAAATGATATCACCCGTTCGTACATATGTTAATTCCTATCAGCCTAACAAAGGGTGTAAGAGAAAAAAAGCCGTCTGGATCCTTTCCGCTCTATATCTTTCCCTTTATATAGTAGATTTTCTTTTTCAATTTCCTTCATAACCCTCCCGTCGTTGCTGTCGGAGGGACATGACCTACTGGATTTTCTGGTGGTAAACGTGCCTCGATAGCTTTACGTAGGCGTTCTTCTTCAGCAGCCTTTTGCGTCTCCTCGTCTTTGCGTTTACGGCGTGCTAAAGACGAATATCTAATCACCGTGAGCGTTATAACGCCCATGATGAAGATACCAATGACGGCACGGCGAATTAGAATCCAACGGATAGTCTCGATGTCAGATTTGACATCACTGGTAAGCATGATGCTGATCTTGTAGTTGAGTTGTTGAATCTAGCCGACAGACGGTGATTAGTTGGGCGATGAACTTGTATGGAAATGTTGGATCTAGGGTTACAAACTCACCGAACTCTCCCGTGCTTTATGCTCTTCCCGCCGTGACATGCTACGGTCATCTACCATGCCCTTGATCGCATCGTTCATACCGGATATCTCCTGGCCTAGACTCTGCGATAGAATATCCAACTCATGTTGCAAATGAGTACGCTCACGACGCATCTGCTCATCAGCCGAGCGCCTATTATTCTTGACCTCGTTGCTCAGCTCCGAACACGCTGCGCGGAACAGATAGGCTTCATTCTCCACGTTGCTTTTGCTGAGTAAGGCCTCACGTGCTAGACTCAAACGTGCGCCGAGTTGGCCCCGGATTGCCTTCATCAGGGTTATTGATTGTGCGACGGTGAAGCCGCCAGCCTGGAGCTTCTTGACGCAGGTGTAGCTGTCGAAGTGGTGGGTTAGACCACTCCGATGCGTAAGATCGTTGGCGGCGTTGGAGCGGTGGACGATCAGTTGGGTCTGATCCTCTAGAATAGGTTGCTGCGAGACGTTTGATGGATTGCTACTATCACTGCCGTCATTACTATTGGGAATATGCTGTGTTTTCTGTGAGCCCGGCAACTGCTCTCCAGAAGACAAAGAATAGTCTGTAGGACTTGGATTGGATACTGCTGGTCCTGTTCCACCTAGACCGATGAACGGTGGCTCATTCGGTCCTGTAAAAAAGATGGTAGCCCCTCCTATGGGAGGAAGAGAGCCATCATTCCCACTCCCACTAGCCAAAGTTCTTCGCTCCGGTTCCGATCCCGGGGGCGTTTGCTGCGGACCCAAGACCTCCGAAATAGGCGTGTTACTCGTGGCAGCAGAGCTTTCAGGCGCGGCATTTGCCGTGGTATTTACTGTTGGCGTTGACGGATCTGCTGTCGACCCCGGAGAACCTACCGGGTCTGGCGGTGGCTGAGGCTCAACAGCCTTGCCGTGTCGCCGGAACGAGGCGTTCAATCGGCGTTGGAATGCCGAGCCGGTGAAAGCTGGCTGTTTCCTATGCAGACACTGATTTGGCTGTATAGACTGTGGCGACCGCAAAACAGATACCCAGAGCTGCAGAGTTAGGCGACTTGTCGATGAAGACGATGCTATCATGCTGTGACGATGGCTGATCAACAGATGATAGGTGGAAGAGAATGGAATACAAGGCACTGTCAAAAGTACGCTCTGTACCGGCTTCAATTTCAATTGGGAGTTTCAGATCTAATTCCGATCTCGATTTGAAAGGTGATAGCGTCAAGCCACGTTTTGTGATTGAGAAAAGTGATTAAAAAAAACAAAGTTAAGCCCTCAGCAATCAGCGAAGGTTCCTCCTGTAGAAAATATCGAAAAAGGAAAAAAAATCCAATAGCTTGTGCAACTGCGACTCAATGATATACTCTAACCAATTAGCAAATGCTAGTCACAAAAACCTTGCCTTAAGCTTTTCTATGAGATCTAAACGAAGTCAATGGATACAAGGGATCGCAGACGTGTGGCGAGTAGTTTCCTTGGGCTGAAGGGACTTTAACTTCTCTTTCCTCATTCTCTTGGGGGAAATAAAGGTTTCCTCATAGTGGAGGTCGAGTCGCATCAAGGTTCCCCTGCAGCATGCAATACAATGGGAGGTTGCTATGAGATCACAGCCAATAATGGATCTGTCTCAAGCCAAGCCTCTAATGAGCGAACTTGCTGGGTTGACAGTATACTCTGATAGAAAGTGTATCTTGTACAACTATAGTTACATAGTTGTAAAGTTGTTCCGACTATACCTGGTGGCCATGACGTCTTATTTAATTAACTTGATATCTATTGTGGTGTTTCCCTATAAGGTTAGGTGTCCTATCAAACATATTTCTTGTTACGTTTTCTTTTTCTCTTCTTTTTTATTTTGACATCATCTCCAATCTCCACAGGACCACCCACTGTACGCCATTACATTTATCCCTCATATCTCTTTTCGAACTCTAAACTTGACAAAATTGTTCATAACAAAGCCTAATTCATTTGCTCAAGCTCTTATTAGTAATGGCGTAGTGGATGATAATTTGATGAGGACACGCAGTTATTAACTCTGTGAATGTCAGTCTTTATGTTGAGCTACAAAGCTCGAATCAGGCCCAGTAAGAAAGTATCAAGGAGAGATGTCGTTGTGCGTCGGGGAACCACATGCTTTACAACAAGTAATCGACATGCTGTCAAGCTTTCATAGATCCCAGAGAGTAGGATACATGAAGTAGCACACCTCAAAACAACAGAAGAACAAGGCGTAGAGAACGTGAGCAAGATGATAGCAAACTACCAGAAGGGAAGGCCTAGAACTTTCACAACATCACCGGATGATATAGCTATCCTCCAAGTTATGGCGATTGAGGTCCAGTATGAAGTTGATCATACATATCGCCATGACCTATAGTCATTCCTTTAAGCTTTGATTTCGACGTGTGCACGCCAATCTTGGTACAATTGGGTCTTCTTCAGAGCTAGGAGATTGGGAATCTAATTCGCATTGCTAGGAGCAAGAGGGAAGATGCGAAGTGAATTAGTAGAATTCTAACTTACTCTATGTGGGTTTTCAAAGCCACTGGATGATGTGAAGCCTTGTGCTAAAAAAGCAGCTTAGTTTTGTTTTGGGATACAATATATCCCGTTCTTAGATCAGTCAAAGGTAGTCCTCACCGACTTGCATTGTAGAGGCCTACGACAGTACTATTAGCAGCTCAGAGTGGCGCGAAAATCCAAAAGTCAAAAACAAAGCACTGAGAATATGTCATACTTACTTCTTTCACTTTTGTAGTCATGAAAGATGAAACTTCCAACCTATCTCACTCTAATAGAATTATAGGTGTAGCTTGATATGTAAAGAAAAGAAAATAAGGGTTTTATAACCCTGTGAACTTTGAGCCCCTCCATAATAGATTTTAGGTCTCATTTGCTTTGTAGTGCTATCGCGACTTTCTCTACCTTTCTTAAACGCAGATATCACAAGACCTACAACATCACATTTTCGCATTCATGAGCTACACAAGTACATACCTTTTTTCTACCTTAACCAACCCAGCCTTATGTTCTCGACTCGTAATACTAAACTCTAGCTCTAATCGTCACTAATGGCTAGCGCAATGCAAACAGACCCGGCCGCCGTCGATGCGCCAGCCCTGAACGGAACGAATAGTTCTGTAAATAATGGTACATCTATAGCTAGCGAGATTACTACGGTGCCTCTATCAAACGCCGAACCCTCAACAGAATCGAACGTTACCAACTCCACATCAGAATTATCATCTGCACCAGCACCGACAGCAACACCAGCCGCGCCGCCATCACCACTAGAACAACCACCTGTAGAGCCTGGACCCCGAGCCACGCGTCTCCAAGAACTATTTGCCTCCTCTCTAAAGCATACGCTGAACAAGATTAGCTGGGACAATATGGCTGCTTGTTATCCCACCATCGCGGCAAACGCGCCAAATCTGCTGCGCGATGTGCGCAAGACCATGGTCGCGCGCCTCGAGGAGCGCTGTCATCGCGAGTTTGAAAAGATCATGGCTAATCGCCAGGTCGTACTGAAAATCAACGAGTTGGAAAATCTTGTCAGTGAAGCTGCTCAGCGCCGAGCCGAGGGCGAGGAACGAGGCTTAAGGCCACCGACACCGTAAGCTTTATAACATAATCCATTTGCTTCACATTACACCACTGATGGATGACATGGTTTGATTTATTTTATTTTAAATAAATTAGTCATTATAACTTGGTTCTAAACTAACTTCGTTGCTTGCTATATCATATATAGTCCACACCATCTTCCCGCGGAAGCTATCATCAAAGCACACATAACGAGACCATTAGCAGCCCAACGTTCACAACTAAACGCGCGACTACAGAACAGCCAGGCCTACAATGAGCGCATATACGCCGAAATCGAAGAACAACAGGCTGAAATCGAAGAGCTCTTGGCCGCTCTAGAACGGTCGTTGGCCGATGTTGACGGTGCTAACAATTTACTTGGTGGCGTATCGAGTGAAATTGCACGAGAAGCGAAAGATGTAGAAGTTGAGATGACTGGAATATAAAAGTAATATATATATATTCCATATCCTTATCAGCAATCAAAAGAGAGCAAAGATACATGGGGCGATGATGGGATGGAGCTGGTATAAAAAAAACGTAGAGGGGCATCGGTGATAATGGCTTTTGTTTACTTGAACTCCGTGGATAACCGAAGATTTCGAAATGCTATAACGTTTACTCGGTCATTCGTTTTTCTGGACTGGATCTCAGAAGTCAACTGATTACTTGGTTATTTGCTCGCTTATTCCCTCCTTCGACCTGGCTCACATTAATGACCTACCATATAATATTAAATGAATGCAATGATATAATACTAAGATGGGTTTCCTTGTTTATTAGTGATATATATCCGGCGTATCCTTCCACGTGATCTGAGTTCAAAGTATTACGACATGGGCATTATTATTGCTTTTTCAACCTGATATGGTCTACGGACCGATGGAAATAAATGGTAATAGATGGTGATATATAAATCTCAAGATATAAAATAAAGTCTTGGAGTACAAATATGATAGAAATGGAGAATTCTGAAATGATAAGATGTGCAAAGTATTTCCATGAATACAAGAAAAGGAATCGCTATATGAGTCTCTTCAAAGTTTAGTGAAAAGATAAGAACAAGAAAATGATAAAGAGAGCAATTAGTCGTTGATATCAACGGTGTATATTCTGTGTATGAATAGCCTCCCAGGGCGTGATATCGTCAGGGTTATATTGTGGCGGTAAAACACGGGTCATTTGGCCTGTTTGCCAGTCAACCTTCCACTTCTCTCCTTTGCTGATGACATATTGTGATTTGCGAGGACTGCGGAACAGTAAGACCGAATAGCAAGTTTTAGCGTATAGGAGATCGTGAGCTTGAGTCCAGAAGTGTGTGGGTGCCCATTTACCCGATATATAGTCCGGGTACTCCGTTTCCGACACTTGCCTCACATGTCCGGACAATAGCCGGGCTGAGCTGATCGGGTTCGTTAATGTGTGCGCAGTTGTTCCCTGATGGGCTAGCGCCATCGAAGCCTCGTCTTCATCGTCATCTTCAATGGCCTGGTCTTCCATCAAGCTGATGCCGGCTTCGGTCACTGTGAACCGAGACTCTAGGTTGCCGATAGGATCAAAAGTGAGAAGGTCTGGATCATGACCTGGTGATTCTAGGTGGTGATTCTGGTCTGAGGATGGCGATGCAGATAAAGGCCGGTTCATGTTGGAGCATTCTTGATAGGTGGTTCGTATCCATCGTATACGTTGTGACCGAGGAATGCTCTGGTCTCGTGGGAAATCACGCTCTTCTATAGGTGCTGCGACATCAAGCGCTGAGAATAATGCTTCAAGCCAGTGAACGAAGGTCGATAATTCGATACACGAAAGAAGGAATTGATCGGTTTCGGCGCGGATTCGGATGACATAACGGCGTCTGTGTATGAGTGTTAGCTATTGACTTATGCATAGATCTGGGACAATCTCTGAAGACAGTCCGATATTTACTTTCTAGCGTGATATCCAAGACTGACGGATTGTCATGACCGGAGTAGCAACTTGGTATTTGAGTAAGAGGAGGTATACATACTTGTCATAATCAGCAGCGATACCGGCATCCGCATGCATCAAGTTATACTGCTGGATAAGCCGTCCTCGTTTCATCCAAGGTGGGTTATCTGGCGAGATATTAGGGCCGCCTTTCTTGCCAAAACCACGATCTTTCTTGGCAGCATAGATCGAGAGAGCAGTGCCTACTAGTGTGACATAGACAGTTTGCCATTGACGATATTCGGCGCGCTTGATGACGTTCTCGATCTCCATTTTGCGCTCGAAAACGCCCTCGCATTGAACATCACATGAATATGACGGTAACATCTCGTGTGGTTGACATCGTGACCGCGAGGTATATTCTAGTGCTTGAGAGTTGGTACATCTACCGGAAGATCGTCGGCGATGGTGGTGATGTGCTGTGGAAGGTATTGGTGATGTGTGCGATGTATATGCTTGTTCTATGCCCGGATACTGCGAGACTGGCTGTTGTTGATTGCTATGTCCATGGACAGTAGAAGACATCAGTAAAGTATCGTTGGATGGATCTGTCGAATATGGCGGAGGCTGTGATGGTCGTCGTGAGGTCATGATTCTGTGGTAACGAAGGTTGTCATCGATGGACAGTCGACGTCGAAGAGAAGGTGTTGGGGGTACATGTGAAGAGCCCGATGGAAAGGGAGGAGAAAGGGAAAGATTTCTATTCATGACAAGAAGTATAGAGGATGGGGTGAAGGGTGGCGGCATATATTATATCAAGCTCCCCAAAGCGATTGACCCAGTTCTCTCTCTTAGACAAGTAGTGTTTGTGCTTGATGATACTAGGGCGTGTCTTTAGCTAGTCGTCTTGGCAGCCTTATTGTGAATCAGATCAGACTCAGATTGAAAATGAGAAAAGCAGATCGAGGCAGGATGGAGAAGCCAGGCCGGCAAGAGACGAAGCAAGCATTGCTTGGACTACTGTGGCACCAGATGTCGTTGTTGATAATAGTCCCCCAGACCCATATCAAAAGAGGCTCAAGTTGTTATAGCGAGTAAAAAGAAAGGAATAGAAGGATATAGGCTTGGCAATGGCGAAAACAACTAGTGACGTCTTACAGGCGGCTATGACAGCCTAAATCTGTCGTAAGATAGTGATTAGAGTGTGATGAGAGGCGTTGACGGAGAGACAACGAGACGACTAAAAAAAAAAGATAGAAAGGAAGAGAAAAGGCGATAGTTGTAGAATAGTGAGAGTTCTTTTTGCTGATATTCGAGATAGAAAAAAAAAAAAAAAAGGAAAAAAAAACAAAAAAAACAAAGAGAAGATTATGAAGGCGAAGTTCAGGGACCCAAGTTCTACTATCGGTCACTCTTGTAAAGCCAAAGATGGCAGTTAAATATAAGCATAGCACAAGGCAAAAGCAGGACAAGGTCGGCTAAGTCGTAAGTCGTTTGTTGCAGGAAGAAAGACAAGCGTCGAGTTATTTTTCTTCTTTTCTTTTCTTTTCTTTTGCCGACGGAATTAAACACTCTTTGTCAGGCTAGATTTTGATCGACTAAAGCACTAGCTGCCTGATGTTTCTCAGCACATCCCTTCTCGAGTCTCCAGTACTCTAGTTGGAGTGTAGGAGTTGTTTTGGTGTTTCTGATGTGCCAAGTTCGGGCTTTTTGTTATTTCTTTCCTTGCGCAACCTTCGATCCTGTGCGCCGCTTCGCTTATTTTGCTGTTGTTCAAGACGATGATCACGATTTGGGGATTCATGTTGATTTGTTCTTCTGGCAGTGATGGGATATGGAATCAGATCAGATGTATACAGAAGATATATCCGGAAAAAGGTAGAGGCAGATAGTTGTGCTTTGGAGGGAATGAAGGAATAACAAGCCGGAGAGGGCGTGTATCTAAGGCCAGGGCGCAGAGTAGTAGAATAGAGTACGTAGCAGAGTAGCAGTAGAAAAAAAAAAGAGCAGGCTACAAAGGTTCTTCAGCAAAGGTTCTGGCGCCGACTAGGTGAAAAATAGGTAGAAAAAAAAGAAATACTGTCTGAGCTGACCGGGGGTTGTAGTACTTTTGCAAGGCCAGCGCAGGGACAAGAGTGACTAAAGAATGGAGCTAGCAGAAAGATAAACGAGTACACAACATAACTGTATAGTAGTAAAGCCGCCCCAAACTCCGTGCACCAAAGTAGCAGTCTTCGGCTTGACAAAGGTGCCTTATGCCTTTGTAGGGTCTTTAGAAGCACCACCTCCAATATCAGCAGCTAAAGGCGATGAAGGAGGGGAGGGGGGCGTGGATTAAGGGATAACGGGCAGCTAATGAGGGGGCGGATAGCTAGATCCACTCACGTCTTTATGTGTATTAAAAATGCCCCAGGGATCCTCAGAGACTTACTACATTATGTAGATAACATACACTTTTGCTTACAGATGCTAGGCTAACAGTAGATCATCAATTGGATTCTGTATAGAGCACTTAAATATTCTAGGCAGATGTTGTATACAAACTGGTTATAAGAAGATTATATATGAGGGCAAATATCGTGAAATATATGGTAACAACTTTACTACCATTTAACACCTCTTTAGATTCTATTGCTAACGGAATACCGAATGGTAACAAACAAATCATAATGTTGCTCCAAATACTATTGATTTGATTTGATTATATTTTCTCCCAATGCTATTCTAATTCTATTTTGGCTTAAAGATGCGATCGCTTTGGCGAATAACGAGGCTAGCTTTGACTTTTGTAACGTAAAAGAAACTAGACAGTGAAACCTTTTTTTTTTTTTTCCATCTAACTACAAAGAACGGTAGAAAGCTGGTTTTTCCCTCTTTTTCTTTATAACTTTTAATTTGGTTGGTTCGAATTCTATCTACGCTGGATCTTGCCCTGAATTGTCCATTCCATAAAGTTGCTTGAAGAAAAAAGATGCGCTAAAACATCGTACATAAATAAGTATGTGATAAATGTGTGCTAATAGAATTATGCAGATACTTGATGCTTAAAGTAGTCTTGTCGCCATAGCCCAAGCAATACTTCATTCAAAAGCAATTTCACCTTTATGACCATACCTTGAATAACTATTCAGATATATTATGTTTTCCGTATCCCGCGGACGGCAAGCTCATCAAATATACAAATAATACGCCGGCTACGATGGATGCATCATCTGGCTTATCACTAAGGGTATTATCATACATACATATCATCCCACTTAATAGGGCTTTGTGCAGAATGGCTTTCTGAAGCTCAAAGTCAGCACATAAGAGCCTCCAATGAAAACTACTTACCGTTATACCTCTACCTTTCGGCCACTTGTCTTTGATAAATGTCTGGGACAATGCGACACTCGTCATATATGTAAGCACACATAATTTTAGTATCAGCATGTTTGTTGCAATGTCTTGACAGTCTCATATATGCAAAGTCGGTTATATGATTTTCTCATGGGCTGGTTGTCATCGTCATGTGTCTGACTATGACCATGCTTGCCCCAACGATTTGCAATACCTTGAGTCTTATAAGAAGCTTTACCGAGCCAAGCCTATACTACTCAAAACATCAAATTGCGTCTATCATTAAGCTTGAATTAAAAAATGACATTGATAAAATAGGTGACATGGTAGGGTATCTTACATGTGTGTTCAAATGCCTAGTGTCGACCTAATACTCATAAGCATATGTCGAAATAGACTTGAGATATTACCCGTGTATCTATGATAGTTAATTTCATCTTTCAAATCTTCATGTTGGCCGGTATCTGATAACTACATAAGAATGGACAAATAGAGGCAACTAAAGTCTTGCACCAAGCAAAACCTATCTAATACATATAAGTACGTGGAAGCTATTCATCGCAACACTCCCATTCCTTCTTCGACAACATCTATAACAGACCATCCTATATCGACTTCTACTTGCCCTTCCAAGCAGTGCTCTAGGAAGGTTAGACGACAGCACAATCTTGCTCCTTACTAGTCGCTTCTACTACTTGATCGACTCTCTTGATCTACCCCCGGTTGGACCATCGTCAAACTCATTTTCCTCACCGCACATCGTCCTTTAGTGCAGTCTTACCCAGTCAAGGAAGAAAGTAAGCTTCTGTCTTACTGATCCTATCTGAGGAGAGTGTACTAGCTTGGCATTCCATGAGCCTCACTTCCAATTAGCATTCACTGCACAACAATAAGACACTGAGAAGCAAAAAGAGCTAGTAGTACCAAGGCTTATATCAAATATCTGAGGATTCTTTTCTGAGGTTCCCGTTTCATCGATACTACGACATTGAATAATAAAACCAAGCTGCTTGTGCTTGCTTGTCAGAGTTGAGTTCGCTTCTTCACACTGAAGCCTTTCATTTCTTACACCAAAACCACAAACCATAAAGTTGTTGAAAACCTCATGGTTCAGAGGTAGCAGTTTTCTCTTTTACTAAACTACCTTTTTGACATCCCTAGCCTTACAAGTTCACTTCCCTCTTATATTTTCCTCGTTATTCGTTGACTACAAAAACTGGGGGAAAAAATAAACTTGGTATCATTCGGATCATATCTAATGGTAACACTCAACTGAATCAGAATTATGTTTGGTGAGTATCAAAACAAAATTGCTCGAATAGTCATTAAGTATCAAGACAGTCGCTCAAGCCATTGGTGCTTTGTAGGAAGTATAATTGACCCCTTTGACATTCTTGACTGGAGGATCAGACCATCATGACTTGGACCTTATATGATAGAGAGTGTGGGAGCTATGGGTAACACTACGAACTTTTGATAAGACGATGCCACCATTCTGATATTTTACCCAAAAAAAATTTAATTCCCCCAACACGATATATATACTACAAGAAAGGAAATCCACTCGAGAAGTTCGATCAAAGTACACCGCTAATTTATACCGACATCTTCATAGCAATAGATTTGTGAGGATTATACCCCTCAATAACAAAATCTTCCACTTTCCAGCCATCGATGCTACAGTTAGGTTCCTTTGATGCCATTTTCAGGACCGGGAACTCGCGTGGCTCACGCTCGATTTGAACCTTGAGGGCATCTACGTGATCGGCATAGACATGCGCGTCACCCATGACATGTGTCAGGGACCCGGGAACCAGGTCTGTCGCCCTCGCAATCATGTGTGTAAGAAGCGAGTAAGACGCAATATTGAACGGCACACCAAGACCCATATCACACGAACGCTGGTACAGCTGACAGTGTAGCCGACCCTTTGTCTTTTGCTCGCCTCCATCTACTAGTGGTGTATGCTTCTCACGCTCCTCCTTAGTCGCCAGTGTCGCCGCACGAGGATACGAGACGTAGAACTGAGCAAACATGTGACATGGAGGCAGAGCCATCTTCTTCAGGTCCGCGGGGTTCCACGCACTCATGATGATACGGCGATCATACGGGTTGGTCTTCAGCTTATGAATGACCTCCGCGAGTTGATCTACACCCTGTCCCGTATAATCCGTCTGAGAATCTATGTATTCTGCGCCGAAATGACGCCATTGGAATCCATATACGGGACCTAAATCACCGACGGCTCGGTGGCCGAGTCCAACACTGTCTAGATACTCGCGCGATCCGTTGCCGTCCCAGATCTTGACACCAGCTTCGCTGAGGGGGAGTGACGAGGTGCTGCCCTCGATAAACCAGAGTAGCTCCGCGATGATGGCACGTGTGAAGACACGCTTGGTCGTCAAGAGTGGTAGAACCTCTTGGTCGCCTCGCATGAGTTGGAAGCTCATGGGACGCGGGGCAAAGATGGAATAGGTCCCGGTGCCGGTACTATGAGGATACGATTGGGGTTTAATTAGAGATACTAGTGAAAGATAAGGATAAAGAGCATGCTTACCGATCAGGACGATGTTCACCAGTCTCTAGGATCTCGCGAATTAGGTCTAGATACTGCAATTCCTCATGGTTGCGAGTGGTTTTTCCGTTTTCGGTACTTTGTGTCATAGTGGAAGATGTTGTGTACAAGATGTAATTTGTAAAAATGTTAGTGTTACCAATAGGAGTAGAAATTTTCGGCAAACTCGAAATCACGGCCCGGGATAATGGATATTTTAGATGTCAAGATCGTGAAGATGCACAATGACGCAGATGGCAATTGTGTTTTTCGTCAGAGGGGTTGATAATGTAGTAAATCATGTGTGAGTCTAACCCTGGCCTTTTCTTGCTATCTTTAAAGCAAAGGTGCCAAATAACGCGTAAAGTGGATTTAAAGCGCGTTGCTAGTCAGCATCACGTGTCAGGACATATAGTACAACAACCTTTTTTATATACAGCATATTTAAGTTATACATTTTTAGGCTTCCTTTTGAATATTGGTTGTACAAGACTAGCAGATCAGTTTCAGCGGACAATCATGACTGTTTGTATCCATGAGGTTTTGTGTGTATTATGACTGTAGATGGTGGGCCATGGAAAAGCCCTTCCCTTACCCTCCCTCTGTATTGGAGCCTGAACAACATGTCAGGCTCCGACATCTAGCATATCTTCAAGGTCTGGGCCCTTCTGTCCTCCCAACCAAACGAACCAACTTCCAAAGTACTATAGCCTCCCCGATTGTACATGTAGTTGAAATGAAAATGCAAAGAATAAATAGAACCGCAAAATCCAGACGCCCTCCCCAAGAAGCAGCAGTAGGACCTCATATGCAATGCTAAGCAGAATGATCGCCACCGACTCCCGAGTGATATGAAAAAGGCCAAAAAGAGAAAAAAAAAAAAAAGAAGAAAAAAAATATGTGTTGACCACGGATAAAATTGAACAAAAGAAAGAAATAAGGTAGAGAAACTTGACAAAGAGTAAGTCGCTAAACATGATGTACATATAGTGACATCCTCGAGTCATCGAAAAGGGTGTTTATGATTTGATGTTTTTTTTTTTTGGCTGTAGGCTGTGATTTATCATGTGTCTCGACTTAACAAAACAGGGAGTATCCGTGCAGGCTTATTGCTTTGTAAAAGCAAATTAATGGGGATGTATAACTTCCAATAGTTAACCTGCGAAGCGTGTGTCGGTAGCAATGATAAGTCATTACCAATAGTAGAGTGGTGCTATACTACGCAATATCGGTAAATTGGACATAACCCTTGATATGACAATATTAAGCGTTGAGGTTTTGGGGAGCACCACGGCCACGAGGGGCGCCACGGCCACGGCCACCGAAGTTACCGCGAGGGTTGTAACCACCACGGCCCTCAAAGCCGCCACGACCACGGGCACCACCACGCGAGTAGCCAGAGCCGTTGAAGTTGTTGAAGTTGTTTGACTTCTTGCGGGGCTCGATGGTGATGCTCTCGCCGTGGATGATGTGAGGGTTAGCAGCGGTAGCAGCCTTGAAACTGTCGATGTTGGCAAAGTTGACAAAGGCAGAGTTCTATAATGATATCGTTAGCGACTACGTCGTGTAGAAAATGTGTAGAAATATGGGTTGTATCATTACCTTAGAACGGCTAATACCGCAGTAAGTGACCTCGCCGAACTTAGACAAAGCAGCCTTGACGTCGTTTTCGGAGACTTTCTCGCTGATAGAGCTAATATAAGCGTTGAATTCTCCCTTGTCCTGGAAACCACCAGCCTGGGGCTTCTTGTTCTTGAAGTCGCCGCCAGCAGTCTGCCACTCGCTTCCGTTGCCAGTTTCACCCTGAGCAGTGGCAGCCTGGAAACCCTGAGAGGCAGGCTTGGTAGTGGCGGGAGCAACCTTCGTGGCAGGGACAGCAGGAGTAGCGACAGCGGGCTTAGCGGCAGGAGCAGCACCGGCACTGGGCGCAGCACCAGGAACCTTGGGAAGAGCAGCAGCAGCACGACTAGCCCAGGTCATAGGCCGAGGAGGCTGAGAAGGGCGAGGAGCAGTTTCAGGAGCCTTAACAACCGGGGCAGGAGCAGGAGTCTCTTCCTTGACGGGAGCAGGAGTAGGCTTGACTTCAGGCTTAGCCTCAACAGGCTCAGGAACCGTGGCGGCCTTGGGGGCTTCCTCGACGACCTCTGACTCAGGGGCCTTCTCCTCAACAACGGGCTCAGACTCGGTAGCCTTTGGCTCCTCAACAACTGGCTCTTCCTCTACAATGGGTTCAGGTATAGCCTCAACAACGGGCTCTTCAACGGGCTCGGCAACAGGCTCCTCGAAAACCTCGGGCTCGACTGGGGCAGCGGCATCAAGCTCGGTGACGGCCTCCTCCTCCTCGACAACAACGGGGGCATCAACAACACCCTCAGCCTCAGCATCTTCTTCGGCAATGAAACGCCAGACATCGTTGAGAACATAGTAGCCACTAGTTTGCTTGGCCAGAACGAAGGTCTGGACGAACTTGCGGGGGGTTTGTTGCTTGTTGGAGGTCTCGCCAATGACCTGGATGACAATGTTATCGCCAGAAGACAGGGAATCAACGTTGGAAACACGGACTTTGCAGTCCTGGAAGTCGAGCTGGCGAATTCTTTCCTCAATGCCCTGTAGGTACGCCAAACGGTTAGAATACGTTGGATGCAGTATAAAGTTCAAGACTGTCTATGATGGCGGACTTACAGAGCGGCCGTTGGCAACAGCAGAGACCTCAGCCTCCTCGCCATGCACGAATTGGGAACGCTTGTTGTAGAAAAGCTATAATACAAAGTTACATTAGCAAGTGGGCTCGGTAAGAGATGACATTGGGAGATACCGTACGTGAAGCTTTTCGGGAGTTTTGCTTAGGGTGGTGTAGTACTGCTCGACGAAGTACCAGCCTACCTCCTCCTTGGAGGGCTCGGTGCTGGCATTGCCATTCGAAGCAATATCTGGCTGTTCGGTGAACTGCTCCTGGCTGCTGGTCGCTCCGTTGGCTGACATATTGGCAATTGCGGTGGTATGTCAAGAAAAAGAAACCAAAAATCGATGGATAGGGTTCGAGAAGGTGATATGGGAGGGGTGTGTTGTGGTCCGGCAGCTGGCGTCAGGAAAAGGAAGGCGACGGTGCTGGCGAATAAGCTCGTGAAGACTCCAAATAGAAGCGGGGTCACAAAATGAAGCAAAAATTCGGGATGGCAATCGAAAAATATATACGCGAAGATGCCAATGGGTTTGGGCAATCGATCGGATGGTGATGAGGCCGGAGGCGAGGATGAGAATGCAGGAAGCTGCAGCTACTGCGGGGGGTTCAACAAGGTACAGTTCAAGTTAGCAGTTATCGCCAGAAAACGCAGTGAGGATAAGAAGTGACGGAAATCTCGACAGAGACGAGATTACGGCAAGTTGGTTGCGTTGGAAAAAGAGAAAAGGACGGGTTGCGAACACCAGAGCTCACTATAGAGAAATCTGGACAAAAAAGAAAAAGAAAAAGAAAAAGAAAAAGAAAAAGAAAAAGAAAAAAAAAATCGACCGTTTGGTGATGGAGAGGAAAAATTAGAAGGACAGACAAGGCAGCGTCAGAAGCACATGGAAGGCTGCGAGTGGATTTAGTTGCCAGCAATAAAAATAATAAAAAATAATGTGATTGTGCTACTTTGGAGTGGTAAGTGCCCCATACAACGAACTAATAAGCTCGTAGTAGTAGCAAAGCAACTACTCTTTGCATGGTTTTTTTCTTAGCTGCAAATTGGCCCACAGTGGCAACGACTCATGTCTTGACATCTATTTTGTACATTGTGTTTTGTGGCCCCGTGCCAGCCCACTAGCCGCCCACTTGAATAATGCATATTAATCTATTTTGTATAGTTAGTGGCAGCACAGTTATCAGACCTGGTAGATCACTTATTTATTATCCGCTACATAAACTGCTTGATACTACGCCCTAATTGTACAGCTGCTTTGTGCTTGCTCATAGTCAAAACCTAGAAACGATGACGGGATTCTAGCACTGTACTTATTTGTTTGCCATCGTGGCGCTTATCAGTACGTCAATGATAAGTCGATAAAGGCTCTCTTCCCTGGGTGCATGTTTCCGTCATAACAACAAGAAAACAAGACATATATCATACATGGCTGGCCTCCGGGTAGTCCTGGTGTCGGCCTGCTCAACAGTAAATAAGCAACCTCATGCCGTGGTACGCTGATAAATATAGAGCAGGAAAGCAAACAAATCTGGCAATTGCACTCGCACAAGTGTTGCTCCGGCCCGTTTTAACAGGTCTGGCTCCCGCGACAGATGCGGAAGTGGGCTCCTATCGAAACTTGGGGTCTGTATTCCGCCCTGGCTTTCGGGATAATGCCGGTAAATATTTCCAGAAGGCCAACTTAGCTTTTGCTCCAAGCCTTGTATTATTCCTCCAGAATGGTATTTTATTTCTTTTTTTCCGCGTTTCCAGTGAAAGTCGTTTTATATATTTTTCTTGCCTGTTTTTTTACTACTCCTTGCTTCCTATTCCATACGAATAAAAACACACCACCTTGCGTCTTGTTGACTTAGTCCAACGTGGCGGCTTTAACCTCAACCAGACAGCTTCTTGTTTCTTTTCTTTTCTTGCTCTACTAGGGTCACTTTTGCTGCTCTCTCTCACCTTTGCTCGTGTCATCCATTGTAATGCACGTGTAATCTAATACGCATTCCCGACAAGCTCCTCGGGCGCCAATTGCCAAAATTAGGGTTCTGGCCTCTCACACTCCTCGGCCACACGGAATATCTTGCACCACAACAGCTTGCCTTCGCGTCCGTCCTTGTCATGCCTCTCTTCGGTTCCAAGTCACCACCGTCTGCCGACGAGTACAAGGAAATCGCCAAGAAATGGGCCCAAGCTAAGAAGACCAAGGCCCGCCAGGATGCCCGGAAGGGAAAACTGCCGGCCGTTCCTCTGAACGTTGAGGCCGAGTCCGAGCACATGGCCAACGCCGAGCGTCACAAGCTTGCTCTCAAGGCCAAGAAAAAATCTGCCTACGAAATCCGCTGGTGGTGGACAACCGGCTTCTGGGTGTGGATTCTGCTTATCCATAGCATTGGCATTCTACTCTTCACCCGTGGCTTCTTGCTTACGCGATTGGTGCTGGAAGAGTCCTCCGAATGCTCTATTCCACCAGCTTCTCTGCCTGCTCCCGGTAGCGAGCTATGGCAGAACCATGGCTCTGTCGAGGGTGGCTGCTGGCACCAAAAATCTTTCGACAAAACTGTTATCATCCTGATCGATGCTCTACGCTACGACTTTACCGTCCCGCCTCAGAACCCAGGCTCTGCGCAGATTTATCACAATGCTTTCACCTATCTCCATGAGTCTGCAGTGAAGACTCCTCAAAACGCCTTTCTTCGGCCGTTCATCGCTGATCCCCCGACGACTACCCTCCAGCGCCTCAAAGGCTTGATGACTGGCACTCTGCCTACCTTTATTGATGCCGGTAGTAACTTCGCCGGTACAGCAGTCGAGGAGGACAACATGATAGCTCAGCTTCGTATTGCTGGCAAGCGCATTGCCCACCTTGGCGACGATACTTGGCTATCCTTGTTCCCTCATATATTTGAGGCCAACATCAGCCATGCCTATGATAGTTTCAACGTTTGGGACTTGCATACTGTGGACAATGGCGTCATTGAACACATCTTCCCTCTTCTAGAACCAAGCAAGAAGAATGAATGGGATGTTCTTATTGGCCACTTACTGGGTGTCGACCATGCCGGACATCGATATGGCCCTGAACATAATGCCATGGCCTCAAAGCTGCGCCAGATGGATACTTTCATTCGTGGAGTCACTGAGAAGATCGATGAAGACACGCTTCTCGTCGTTATGGGAGACCATGGAATGGATTCCAAAGGAGATCACGGCGGTGAAAGCGATGACGAAGTTGAAGCAGCTCTTTGGATGTACTCTAAGCGCCCATTCTTCGGTCGTACCAAAGCTGAGTATGCTCAGCCTCCTGTCAATGCCAAGATCAGGCCCGTCAACCAGATTGATCTTCTCCCTACCTTGTCGCTACTTCTCGGTATCCCTATCCCGTATAACAATCTGGGAGGTCCTATTGAGGAGGCTTTCATCGGACTCGCAGGACAGGCTTGGGATAACTTGGCAGCTGTTTCCCGTATCGTGTCTGCTCAGATACAGCGTTACCAAAACTCGTACTATGCTGCACGTGGCATTGCCCAAGCCACCTCTGCCGATTCACCTCTAAGTCTATGGACCGCTGCCAATGCTCTTGGTCACCAAGATACCAAAGCACTTTATGAGTCACTTGTCAAGTTTCAAGTGGAGAATCTCACTGTTTGCAAGAGTTTATGGGCTCGCTTTGATATCCCTATGATGATTTCGGGTGTAGTAATCATGGCAGTTGGCGTCCTCATGCTTGTGACATATGCATCCAAGGACGAAGACGAGGATTTCGCCATTCTAGAGAACCTGGATCTAGAATTTGCCGAAACCGGCTTTGAAATGAGTGGTATCGGTAGTGCAGAAGAAGAGGTTGCTTACAAGACCCTTCACAAGAGATTGGCCATCCGCGCCTTCCTTGGTGGTGTGCCGGTTAGTGGTGCTCTCTTAGCAGTGTCACTTGCTACTGAATCCTTTGAGTGGGTGTATGCACTTGCTGCAGGATGTATCACCAGTTCCATTGGTGTATTTATTGGCCTTCGCGGCTCTGAAAAGACTATCCTGAATATCCTACCAACTACCTTTTGGGGCTGGATGGGACTCACATTCACTGTTACGCAGTCTATCGGCTTTGCCTCGAACTCGTACACAATTTGGGAGGACTCCATCTCATTGTTCATGCTTTCCACTTTTGGTTTATGTGCTGCTATCGCGTCTTTACAGCTTCGCTTGTGGCAGGATCGCACTATGGCGGTTTATCATTCACTCATGTTCATTGTCCTTGGTCGTATTGCGTCCGTTTCCAAACTGTGCCGTGAAGAACAAATCCCATACTGCACATCTACGTACTATGCATCTGCCTCTTCATCCACATCTTCCATCTGGCAGCTAACTATCCCGTTCCTGGCCGTCATTGTCCTGCCTGCCATCATCAAGTCCTTCCTGATGCCATCGCGTTCCTATCAAGGAATCGCACCTTTCTGGATCGGGGTCTTCTTTCGTACTGCCCTCGCCATGTCTGCCGTATACTGGGTAGTCGATGCTGCCAACAACGGCAATTGGTTACCAAATCTGCCTGAAGGTTCACTCAAGACGGCTAGTGTGTATATTGCCCAGATTACCCTTGGCATGGCCTTTGTCGCTGGCTCGACAGCCTTCACGTGGGCGCCACCGAATGTTTCCATTGTGCCTGCCCGCGAAAAAGAGAGTGGTACCAAATTTGTCATTCTCGGTTATGGAAACGCAAACGGCGCGCGCTATCTAATGCTTCCTCTGAACATTCTATGCGCGTCTGTCCTCCTATCAAAGCCCATGGGTGTTGGAGCTCTGTCCATCATGCTTTGGCAGGTTCTCTCTCTTGTCGAGATTCTTGACCTCAATATCTTGTCTACTGAGACGATTGGTCCTGTCATACTCGCCATTCTCGGAAATTTCCATTTCTTCACCACCGGTCACCAGGCTACGCTCAGCTCCATTCAGTGGGATTCGGCTTTCATTCCGTTATTTGAAGTGCGCTATCCGTGGAGTCCGCTCTTTGTTGCTTTGAATACTTTTGCTGGTCAGATCGTAGCCGTGGCTGTCGTGCCCCTAGTCGTCCTGTGGAAAGTCGGCCCTAAGCGCCGTGGAGTCTTAGAGAGTGTCTGCTCGGCGCTAGCTTCATTTGTCGCCTTTTACGCCATGGAGGCATTGGCTACGATGGTTTGGGCTGGCTACTTACGTCGCCATCTCATGTTGTACCGCATATTCAGTCCCCGTTTCATGATGGCTTCAGTGGTTCTTCTAGTCATTGACCTTGCAGTGATCTTGATCGTCCTTATCGGCATCAGATGTAATTCCATGGCTATTGGTGAGGCTTTTGGTTGGGCCGATTAGATCTCACATATCTATAGCATATAGCCTGTGTAAAATTAGTATAATAGTAACATACTCCAATAGAAAATATATATAGAAGGCGACTTGATTCGCCCGTGTTAAAATAAGTATTCTTTTCTGTCACAGCTAATTCATAGTATTTCCATCAAAAACTTACTAGGATAATAAAGTACCCATTAATGTCCACGCTTACACCATCCAGGTGCTACAACACGACGATAAATCGAAATTAGACTAGCTGGAACGATCGACTTTCATTCAAGGTATAAGTCAGTGCGAATATAGAAATATCTAAATAGATTGTTTACTAATTGCCGAATTGGGCGTTGTTGATAGGGTTACCAAAGACCCTACTAATCAGGCTTTCATAAGTTTGGATCAGGTAAACGAAAAAGAGTAAATAATAATAATAATCCTCAAATTGAGCGAAACCACATCGAAACGCTGAAATCAAAGAGTAAATAATGAAGACAACAAAACCACTCAAAAGCATACTTCAATGCTTGTCAGTATCCGACAAAAGAGATAAAAATGTGACAATATTATTCATCTGCATTTATGCACTCATTCAAACCCAAACAGTCGACGATTTTCCGGACGGCGGGGAGGACCTTGAACGCCAAAATCTACCAGCTACACGGTAGCAGGCGGTTTAAAGCCCAAACCATAGAAAGTCGTGCTTGGCACGTGCTGATAAGAAGCTCCTGTGGGTCTGAACGATAAGGTTGCCCGGTCAATCAAAGTACAGCACAGTATGCTACAGTGCGAGCGACCACCCCGCCCATGTGTCGCTGGGCTTTTCCTTTCGCTTTTTTTTTTTCTCGAGACTAGGCCGGCCCTGGTACTGCATATGCTGTGCAGCTCTTCTTTTGCTTCCAGGCTAGGGGCCAAAGTCGTTTTCTTGTCGTGTTCAATTTCTTTTCAAGTGATTACTTTTTGTGTTGTCATTGATTTGGAGGGTGTCCTTCATCGATTTTGCTTTCCTTACTCTTCTTTTCCCTTGCCAATAGTGAAGAAGATAATTATACTCGTCTTTGGTTTTTTCTGCACTCTATTCTACCTAAACATTTCATTGAGTCTGTGTCTGAGCGACTAAGCTAAGCCATTTTCAGGATTTGTTTACTTCGGAGCTCCTTATTTGCCTTACTTCAACACTGGCATCTGATTTCGAGGGATATCGCAATTGTGTTCGATATCCTACTATCTACTATTCTGAAATATTTTCATAGCTCATTCTTTTACTTGCGCTCTGGAGCCTTGCGATTCAGCTAATAATCAATCGACGGGATTGACCCTACGCGCCATTCTTATCGTCTTCATTCCAATTGGTGACAATATTTATCACTTGAAATAGTGTCACTCTTTCTCTCTCTTGAACTCCCCTTTAGCGAGCTGTTACCGCAGTCCGAAGAGCTATATTGTATTATCTTCAACCTTCCATTCCAGTCGTGAACCATCCTTACGAACCCTCAAGCGACGCTTCTAGTACCCCCGATTGCCGTCAACATCTTGTACAACATAAGGCTAAAAACAACTGACCGCCTCGTTTCTTTGCATCCTTTTTACCGGCCACCGACAGCAACGACATCTCGATCAAAGATCTTTTGAGTACTCATATTCGATTGAAAGTCTTTGATAACTCGCATTATCCGGTTGTCTTGATTTCATAGAAACTCTCCGTCATATTTGCTCGATCTTAGCCAAAGGCTAAGGAAGCCACGCCAAGATGGCTCCGGCCGCCGACGACCTGTCCGCTGCGGGGACCGCGTCATATGATTCCGACACTATGTCAGTCGGTGACGGGACCTGGGACTACACCAAAAACTCATTTTTACTACCAAACCTTCAAGGCGTGAACTTTGAGACTATGGTATACAACGGTATGGACTGTAGTCAAATTTACGAGTAGAACTAGGAAGCTAACAAAATACAATTTTCAGGCATGGGAAATCGATTTTCAACATGGGCCGAATATCACCGTTTGGTTATCGCACACGCTGTTTTAGCGGCCATAATTTTCCTCTTTCTTGTGCCAGTTGCCATATTTGCACCGAAGTTCATGAGATCAGCCAGCCGAGGGCGGAAGTGGCATAACCAGATGCTACTATTTGGTGGCCTGCTTCTTGTTGCATCTTTTATGCTGGGTTTCTTCGCTGTCGGACCTGCACGTGCCTTGACAAACCCTCATCACGGCATCGGTGTTGCGCTATTTGTGCTCTTCGCCATCTATCTATGCTGCGATCATTGGGTAGAGCATATTAGACACTCTCACTCTATCCGCCGCTATGCCCACATGTGGAATGGCCGTGTTGTCACTCTTCTAGGCATTGTTCAGGTGCCTCTAGGCATGACTCTGTACGGCTCACCTCGTGTTCTCTTCATTCTATATGGAGTTTATATAGGAATGCTGCTGGCGTTCTACTTGTGTATGGACTTTTTGTATTTTGGTGAACCTCATGAACATCGTAGCTCCAGCCGCTACAGTAGAAGCCATACGGAATACACCGAAACTCGCTCTGAAACTCGCCATAATAAATGGCTAGCTCCTATTATCGGTCTCACTGGCGCTGTAGCAATGAAGAAACTGTTAAGTGGCCGCTCAGGCAGCCGTAGTCGCAGCCGTAGCCGCAGTCGTGCTCGTAGCTCTAGTCGAGTTCACAGGGACAGAGTATCATCACGCTCATATAGCCGTAGTCGCCTTGGCCCTAGCACTTACACTGCTTCGGATTCCTACACGCACAGCGACGTAGGAAGGGTGCCTGGACGCAACAACACAGGCCTCACCGGAAGATTACAGGCCATGCGAGACTATTTTTGGAGTCCAGGTACCGTTGTTGAAGAGAAATATGACCGTGATCGTCGCCGTCGGTATGATGAAGAGTACTCCCAGGTTTCTACCGCCACCCCTCAACGCAAGCCACCGCATCGTCCTCAGGAAAGTGAAAGTTACTTCACCAATGATGATCTTGACTCACGCCTGGGCCCTTCCAACGTAACGGACTCCCGTTACTCTCTATACACTGACTCGCGCATCACCAACGCTCGAACTGCTTATACCGGCGCGGAATCGCAATATACTGCACCGTCTCGTCGCCAACGTTCGGTTTCCAGATCTAGAGCAGCCAGATCTCAGTTAGATTATGACGATGATGATTATGAGAGCCCTTCACGTCGCACAACCAAGAAGAATATCTCAAAGGAAGAGGTTGCTACTGGTATTCTGGGTGGTATGGGAATTGGATGGCTAGCGAATAAATGGCGCGGCAGCAAAAAGGAAGAAGAAGAGAAGTTGCACCACAAGGAGGACGATTACCGTTCGGGGATCAGTGATTCTCGGTATGGTGATTCAACATACACTTCCCCCCCGCGTCAATCCACGGCTCGCCGCTCTTCGTCCTATAAAAGACCAGCCCAGACTGCTACGACTCTTTCTTACCTATCAGAAGACGACATGTCCTCAGAAGCCTACTCATCTAGACATCCCGCTACATCAACGCTACCAGCTTCTGTTGCACCATCTGCTCCTTACTCTGATATCGAATCGAGCCTTCCGCCATCTATGCTGCCCCCATCAACGGCCCCACCAAACGCTAGCAGAACAGACCGTCAACGTGGCCGCTACAATGATTCGGAACTGTCTGATAAACGTGATTCAGTGGCGTCTCTGCCGTCTAACGCCCGCTATACGCGCAGGACATCTTCTAGTCGTAGACGAGCCGGAGATGCTGCGGCTGCCACAGCAGCTGCTACTGCCAGCATACTTGCCCGCGAACAAGCTAAGCACATGTCCAAGACTGGCCGGACGTCACAGCCTCCGCACCGCCGATCTGATGACGAAGATGACGGCTCTGCCATTGTGATCACACCTGCTGGTCAGAAATCCGTTCATGTCAACGTGACTGTGGATAATGACAAGGAGCGTGTGACGTTAAGACGCTTGACTGACGAGGAATCCAAGGCACGCCAGGGACGCGTACGTCGTGATTCTGTCAGTAGTTCATCGGGTGCTGAAACGCCGACAGGAAACAGCCGTCGTTATCGCCGGGAATCTGCTCGTGGAAGCTCGGGAAATGACACCAACATGCCGCCTTCGGGTAGCTATGGTAAACGCCCAGGTAGCAGCAGCAGAGACGCCTATGGCACTCGTAATCGGTCGCCAGATTCTGAGAGCCAAGATAGTACCATGAATCCCTCAGCTACTGACTCGATCGCAGATAACAACAGACGGCGGAGACGTCTAGAAAGAAGGTTGACTGTGACCTCGCAAGATCGCCCAGAATGAGATTGATACGGTGTGGTTCTTTTATTCCCACGTTTTTTTCTTGTTCTTGGTTATGGGTTGATTTTGGGTTTGGTCTCATCGATTTGTCTTTTCTATATGTTTTCTTGCACTAGCATTTTGTTTTATAGTTCTTTGTTATTCCTCATTCTCTACTTATCGGATCTTACGTTACTGTACTGTTTATTCTCTCCTCCTCCTCTCTTACTTCATCACTCCCTTTTTTTTTTGTTGCTGTTGGCTTTCTTGGTTGACCCTATGAATGATTAACCCCTTCTAATGATGTAATTTTTGGTATTGGATCGGGTTGGTACGATTTTTTTTGTTCAAATTCTTATTGCATTTCACGGCCTCTATGACCTAGAAAGATACTTTATATTCATTTATGTAACTTGTTCGATCTTTGTGTTAAATTAGAGAAATAGAGTAGGTTAGCTACTCTATAAATTATTACCATGGAAATATATGCAATAAATCATGAAACATATGCACATACTACTATTGATTAAGCATGCTTATAGAATAGCCATTGCTTGACCCTATTACAAAAAGAAAAGTGTGAATTTGTTAGCATAAAAAATGATACTTGAGGAATGATATGTAAAAGTTGATATGATATTCGTTATGATTGGATGTGGTTCGCTTGTTGACACGGAACCGTGTCAATATCACCGAGATGATCTATTATCTCGATCGCGATCCCGATGAGAGCGACTACTTCTGTCGGGATCCCTGTCACGATCTCTATCACGACCGTGACTACGATCTTTATCCGAATCGCGACCATAGTCTCGACGGCGATCTCGATCTCTATGATCACGATCACGGTTGTGATGATGGTGACCAGAGTAACCGCGCTCGCGCTCCTTCTGTAACTCGCGTTCTTCTTTGTAGCTACCGCGAGATTTGCCTTTGCTTTGTTGCTTCTCGTTGTACTCAGCTAGACGAGGGGGACGTCGAGATTTGTTGCCATTATTCCAGCCGCCTAATTCTTCCTCGCCTTTGAGTTCTTTGGCGCCTAGACCCATTAGATTGGGACGACGTATGGCGGCTTTTGGTTTAGCTCGGGTGTCCTTTCCATCCCAGCCCATACCGCGGAGAAGAGCAGCGCCGAATTCCTCGACGGGCATGTCGTCGTAGTCTTTAAGGTCTGGAACATCCGCTGCGCTCTGTATGTCGCGCTTCAAAGCTTCGGTTTCTGAAACTTTGATGATGCGTTTGACTTCCTCCTTCTCATCGTTGCCGAGCAGACGATCCATGGCTTGCTCATCCATAGACTTGGCTGGCTGAACTTTCGGGGTCTCAGTGGAATCATCGTCCTGATCGGGAGAAGCTGCTTCTGCTGCTTGTTCAGGCAGTGGTGTTTTCTTTTCAAGCACATTGAGACCCCATGTGATTTTCTTTTCAGCGTCTGGGGCGTCTGTCTCATGGTCATCGTGCTTTATTCTACGCCGGGCATTGATCTCAGCTCTCCAATCACGGGTTGGTTGTGGCTTGATGACCAAGGGAGATTTCTGGCGTTTTCTAGAATTTTCGCTACGCTTGACTTCGGCACCGTCTAGACCAAAGCCAGCGATGGCCTCATGATTTCCGTGGCCTTCGTTTTCAAAGTTCTCGGAATCAGAGTCGTCACCTAGCCCTTTGTGTCTTGGCCGTTTGCCTAATAGTGATGGTGGTTTTGTCCGGCTAGATTTAGAGTCTGGCTTAGACACGCTGCTATTGCCGAGTTTGATAGCGATGCGCGAGGGTTTTGATGAACTTTGGTTGCTCATTTGTACAATATTAATAGTGACTGCAAAAAAAGAAAGGGCAGTATTAACTGGTGTAGGTTGTTTAGTGAATGCAGAGTTTCATACGAGGCTGAAGTCTGGTAAGATAGACTAAGAAGGCTGATTGACAACTGAAGATACGCCACCAGCGTGAAGCTTTTTAGAGCCACGCACGCCACATTTGATACCAATAAATGAGCTTTAGCACTGAATTGCGCAGATGGTAGTGGTAAAATTGTAGGAATTGTAGGAAAAGCTGCTTAGTTATCCCTACCTTGCTTGCTAAGTAAACAACAGCTAGACTACTGCCGTTTTCAGATGTTGTTAGTTAGCGACGCGCTATTGTCGTCCGGAACTCTGGAACGGACGGATCGCATTTGCAATTAGGCCTTCTTTTTTCATTTCAGAATCAAAAAAAATATGGAGGGAAAAAAAATCTGCTATAGTGGAGAAAGCAAGGCCGATAAGACTCTTATCGACGTACATGGGTGCAAGTCTGCTTCCCCTTTCTCTGCTATTCTTTGGTTTTATTTTTTTTTCTTTACTTTTTTCTCTTTATTCCCCTCAACGGCCTAAATTCCAACTAGTGCAGTGCATGCTTTTCGACTACTTTCCGTTCTGGGCATTCCACTAACAAGTATTGATCGCCTGCGATAATCCACCAAAATTTACCACTATCATCACCCACCTACCCACCCAAAATCCCAGCATCGCTGGTTGCACGTATTATCTCAATTGATCATCCACGTTATTTCATCAACACCACGCCCACAACTACTACTTCCATCGCCTATTTCGACTGTTTTAGACCCGTCCCGACGCGTATAATTTTCCTGTGCATCCGTTTTTTTGCGAAACGGATGTCGTGGGTCTGTATGCTATGAGTTTGGTCGGGCCTGCCGATGGATCGAGGCTGGTGCGATCGGGAACTCACGAACAAAGGTATTTTCCTGTAGCGCTAAATAGAGCGAATCATTCTGAGCATTTTGATATCAGAATCAAGTTGCTGACCCTCAAAAGCCCAATTCTGCCGGTGCGAAAGCGCAAATATCGTGAACTTTGGGCTGTCGCGAATGGATGCGAATTCGCTGTTAGCAACGATGGGTCCAAAGGCGACGCGCTACCACACAATGGATCGCGTCCCATCCAAGCAGACGATTTGCTTACGTATGTATTCACAAAACATTTCCCGAGGCTCAAGAGTCATTAGGTGCCGTTTTGCTAAATATTCAGATGCACCAATAGTCCCAACCAATCGTCGCATATCTTTACGCTTCAAAAGCCACCGAACCTCCACATAGATATCATCAGAACCTCCCTCTACCTCAACGATGTTTTCAAGTTCGATGGTGCATCAAATGCTGCGAAATCACACTCCAATAGCAATGGGGCACCCAAAACTGCTTCGCAACCATCACCAACTCTACCGGCTCGCTCGAACTTACCTAGCGCGCAAGCACCTTCTGTACCTACACGAACACAAACACCAACAACACCGGCTTCTGCATTAACACCAAAACCAACACAAGGCTCGTCCTCTATACCAGCTGCAACAGCTCGAGCATCGTACGCAAAGCCTAGTTCAACTCCACCATCAACCTCCGGACTGCCAATAACGAACTCGACGGCAAAGGAAACTATTGCGACTATGGGTTCTAATGTGTCCGCTAACCGTCTAACACCCGTCAAGTCTGAACCCTTGGCGACTCAAACGGCATCCGCTCCTGTATTGTCGACAACCACTCTTGTAACCAGTGCTGATCGTCAGGCACCCCACACTGTTACGCCAGAAGCAATTGCGACAGCAGCTGATGTATCTTCCCCGGAATCGAATCCCGCATCTGCGACAACACCCGCTGTTCACGATGTCTCAGCTGATACTAGCCCTGGGAACGAAGGTAACTTATTCCCTGAGCGGGGTGAAGTTGTCGCTGAAGATAAAGAGCCGCCAAAGAAGAAGGCAAAGTTGGTAGATACTCAGGAATATGAGTCTGCATCAGATGCTATCAGGGCACAGCTTCTCGAAGAATCAACTGCTCTTGCTAGGAAGAACGAAGCAAAGGCATCTACGAGCAACATATCGACAACTACCTCATCTGCAAATACAACAACAGCAATAGCAGCATCATCGGTGCCAGCACTAGTTGTACCGCAAACTACCAAATCACCACCAACAACGACAACGACAACAGTAGCAGCAGAAGCAGCAACACCTAAACCAGCACAAGTCACTGCACAGAATGGACAGCCTAAACTGGACGACAAGACTCCGGCTGCTGATGGAACCCTAGCGAGCAAGCCTGATACCCCCCCGTCACATCAACTGATCACCGTCAAGACTAAAGACGATATTCAATCATCTACGACTTCCTCGTCAACGCCAATCTGTGTTACAAAGTCCCAAAATACAGATATTGCGACACCTCAGATGCCGACCCCCATTGTTTCATTGGTACCACGCCCGACATACACCGGCAAGAAACAAAAGACAATCTCACAGATAATGGGCAAAAAGTTGAAGCCCAAGCCTTCGAAGATTTGCAAGCCTAGTAAACTCTCACGTCTTGATTTTAAGGCTTTGGCTGCTAAGCATCATGGTGCGGTCACGTTTGGAAACCTATCTAAGCGCACCGAGGATGCTAGCGACATGACAACTTTGCAGCGTGGATATATACCGAGTGATAACTACTTTACACCTCTATTTTTCCAGACCTTCATACAGTCGTCTAAATGGATGCGGCCACTTGAAGAACTGCTACATCAGGCGCACAAAACAATCACAAGTACCGACATGAATGTTTCCATCCAAGATATGCAGGCATGTCGGATTCTTCGCCGTGTTTATCACCTACAGCAAGGCGACAAGTGGTCACTGCGGCAACCAAAGCGTGCCCCAGAGCCAACTCGTCAGCCATCACATTGGGACTCAATCTTGAAGGAAATGAAGTGGATGCGTACTGACTTCCGCCAAGAACGCAAATGGAAGCATGCGGTAGCTAGGAATCTCGCGTTAGACTGTGCTGAATGGGTAGCCGCTTCGGCCGTTGATCGGTTACTTTTACAAGTTCGGGCCAAGATTCCAGCTATTTCCCATGCTGATACTGATATTTCCATGGTTGATGGCAAGGCGATACCACCAGTCCCTGAACTGGACCCGTCTAGCACTGTCGCTTCCCCTGCTCCCCACGACGAGCTTCAAGAAGCCCTGGAGTTCATGCCGCCATCAGCGCTATTTGACTTGGGTGTGGATGATGTAGTATTCGAATTGCAGAACTCAAAGGCTGCGGATCTGTTGTTTGAAGAGCTCCCCATGTACGGAGCTCCTCTGAAGATACCCGGTTATGATATCATCCCAGAGTTTGACCCCGATGCGCATTGGAAGCGTCCGGCTCTCCCTCTTTGTACATATGTTGAATGGGATATGAAGCTCAAGAAAGTCGTCCCACCGAGTAAACGCAGCCGCTTCCGGTATGTCTCCGAAGATGATGAAGAAGACAATCAAGAGCGCTCTAAGAAGTCGACTCCACTGCCATCAGTCTCTTCTACAGTTGCGTTATTTTCACCTGAATACCAGCAAACTCGTGACAGACTGTTGATGAGCCACCAGTTCCGACCACCTACAGAGTTCCAGATGCCATCTCAAGCATTCTACGAAAACCGCTACTCGTCTATGTGGACAGCGAGCGAGGACGATGAGTTGCGTGGCCTTGTTTCTAAGTACCTCTACAACTGGTCTTTGATCTCCAGCCTTCTTAGCCACAAGTCTAAGTTCGTTTCTGCTGCTGAACGCCGGACTCCATGGGAGTGTTTCGAGCGTTGGATAATGCTGGAGGGCCTACCGGCAGAAATGCAAAAGACACAGTATTTCAAGGCATATAACAACAGAATCGACAATGCCCAACGTATTGTGCTCCAATCATACACGATTGCCCAACAGCAAGCCAGTGCTAATCCGACTGTACCCCCAACACCATCCAAACGACGCCAATCGTCGATTCCCGTCACTATTAGCAGCCGTCGTAACCAGAAGTACATGGTTGTTTTGGAATCTATGCGTAAGCTCGCTAAAAAACGGGAGGCTGCCGCTGCTAAACAGCAACAAGCAGCCTCTGCTGCTGCTGTACGCAAGCCCTCAGAGATTACCCAACCCCGTGCTACGAAGACACCACGAGACTACAGCTTAATAAGATACGAACGTGACCAGGTGTTGACCGGAAAGAGAATATCGCAGCTGGCAGCGCAACAAGAGCAGCGTCGGGCTATGATACAACGCCAGATGTATGCCAACAGCGGTGGAGCCCAAATTCAGAGCCATAACCCGAGTGTCAATGCCAACGCAGCCGCTCAGGCACAACTCAACGCTACTATGGCAGCTCAGTTGGCGTCCAGTGGTGCGCAGAACCAGGGTATCAACGCCAATGTCAATACTCCCACTCAGGCTCAGATCAATGCTGCATTGGCAGTGCAACTGGCAGCCGGTGGTGGTGCTCGGATGGGCATTGGAAACGCTTCGCTTCTTGCTGCTAATACGGCTGTCGGCGTTGGTGCTGGCCAGGCTCGTGCCCGTATCACAATAGCATCCGGTGTTAACGGTATGCAGAACATGCCAGCCCATCTGCTTTCCAACATGGGTGTCAATAACGCCGGCCAGATTGCACATAATAACAATATTGTCAACATCGTTGCAGCTCAACAGCGTCTTGCAGCCCAAGCACAGGCTCAGGCACAAGCTCAGGCTCAGGCCCAGGCTCAGGCAAACGGTGCCGTGTCTGGTGATGTCTTGATAGACGCTCGCCGTATCTCGGAGCAACAGCGAACATTGCAACAGCATCAATTGCCAGTGACTCGACAGTCGACGCCTAGCCAAAGCCAGAGTCCTCACTCGAGCCCACAGCTTCCTCAAGGCGCAACTATGGCTGCCAACTCACCTACAATCCGGTCTGGAGTGCCACTGACCCAACAAGCCATCATGGCCAATGCCAATGCCCATGTGCTTATGAACTCGATGAACTCTGCCAACGGAACCAACCTAGCGGCGCCAAATCGTAATCCTCAATATGCTGCTGCCGTGGCTGCTGCTAGCAACGTGGCACGCCCTATCGGCCCACCCACCATTCCGCCATCGCTGATTCCAACCTTCAACGCCCTTGAGATTTCCATCAGACAGAAGCAACCCAATTTCACACCAGAACAAGTCCGTCAGCTAGCTACTACGGAGCTGACTCGGATGATGATCGCACGCCAACAAAATATGTCGCAGTCTGCTATGAGTGCTGCGGCCGGTGGAATTCCTGTGCCCAATCTCTCGAACTCTATGGCGTCAACCGCTAGCCCACAGCAGTACGCCGCTATGCTTCGCCAGCAACAGCAACAGCAACAAGCCAAACTCGCTCAGGCTCAACATCATCAACATCAGGCACAAGCTCAGGCACAAGCTCAGGCTGTTGCTATCGCCCAGATGCAGGCTAAAGCCCAGCAGGTTCAACAGGCTCAGGCTATCGCCCAGGCACAAGCCATGGCTCAAGCTAGACACACCCAGGCAGCTGCTCAGGCACAAAAGCAGTCTCCTCAAGTGACACAGGCTCAACTACAACAAGCACATGCTGCCCAAGCCCAAGTTCTTGCACAGGCACAAGTTGCTCAGGCTCAAGCACAAGCTCAAGTTCTTGCTCAAGCCCACGCTGCTGCCGCCGCTCATAGTCAAGCTAAGGTACAAGCACAGTTACAGGCAACGCAGACACACGCACACGCACAAGCACAGGCCCAAGCCCAAGCTCAAGCTCATCGTAAGGCCCAGCTACAAGCCCTCGCACAGCAACGAGCCCAAAGTCAAACGCCAAGCCAAGCTGGAAGTCAGCCGTCAAGTCAAGTGGCCACTCCTACTGCCCAACCTCTGACACCTGTAGCTCAACAGCGTCTGTTACAGCAACAACAACAGCAACAGCAACAGCAACAGCAACAGCAACAGCAACAGCAACAGCAACAGAAGCAACAGCAACAGCAACAGCAACAGCAACAGAAGCAACAGCAGCAACAACAGCAGCAACAACAACAGCAGCAACAACAGCAACAACAACAGCAGCAACAACAGCAACAACAATCACAAACATCCCAAGCTCAAACATCCCAATCTCAAACAGCTCCATCTACTACGACGACTGTTGCCCCAACATCCTCAGTACCCTCGACAGTCACTACCTTCGCCACTCCCGCGGGTTCTGCTGCTAATAATACTTCATCTGCGTTATCCACGCCTCCTGCTTCTGCTACTGCTCCTACTAGTGCTCCGACTGCCACTACTTCTGTTCCATCTCCATCGGTACCTGCCCCTGCTTCAGCAGCGTCGACGAATTCTGCTGCTTCCGCTCCAAGTGCCGGTAGCATTGCTAGTAGTGGTCCGACAGGAGCGGCACCAACGCCCAAATAAACAGTACAATTAGAGTACAGTTTAATATGGACAATTATCTGTCTTCTTCTCTATCTTCTCCATCCGGGACTTGGTTCCCCCCTTTTTTTGTCTCTGGTCGCCACGCGAAGTGGGTTGAGACTTGTATAGAACTCTTTATTTCATTGCTATTCTGTATGCCTTATCTTCATGTAATGCCACATCCTCGTACTTTTATTCTCCCCATGAATTATTCTTATCGATCTTCATATTCTATCTACATGACTTGGACGATGACGGGGAGTATCGACAAGGCTATGGACCATCTAGAAGATCCCAAGCAAACTCTGTTTCGTCATCTAACTCTTCTCTATCTATTCTACTCCTAGGCCGACTATCTTAGGTCACTATCACTTTCTAGCTATCACCATCACATCTACACTCAAACCTTTTTTTATTCAGCAACATATATCTCGTGTTTGCTAAGCGTTGCTTGCATTTAGCTTAACTGTATTTCCCCCTCTTCAACCCTGTATACCATTCGATAATAGACAATGGATAGTAGAAAAAATAGAACGAGTATAAAAAAAAAAGTTCGCAGGACAGAATTTCAGTGCTTATTTTTGTTTTCTAGCACATTAATTCGTGTTTCTTAAATAGGTCTTTGTACCAAAGTTTTCTGTGAACTATGTATGAATATACGATGTAACGAGTAGTATGGCTACCGATAGAAGGGCGACTTATGGGCAAAGGCAGGGGCTGAAGTGGCGCCGATCTCAAGGGATGTTCATGACGTATGCGTAGTTTTAGGCGTGTAGGCCAGTGAGGCTTCAGTGGACAAGAGCCTATATAGCGACATTTCTAGTAGCCAAGACAACAGGGTCCTTTATAAGTACGCACATCGATAAGAAAACTGACTTCTACTTTCTCGTTCTTTCTACGGAGTTGGTGTATCTTTATGGATTGAGGTATTTGCTTGGCGTTCCACGCGACTTTGTAGTTTTCATAGGTAGATATACTTATAGTTACTTTTTATTTTGGTTGCTTGCAATTTGTTTGTTACTGATTGAGGCCAAGTCTCACGTGCTCACAATAGCAACATGAAATGCAAGTGAACATTCTTTTTGGCCGCTGCAACTGTTTCCTTGAGGGCAGGCTGAACTAAAAGCTCAGACTGAGGCCTACTAGTTTCAACTTACTTGTCTCTTTATAGGCTTCTTAGCTTCTGTAATTTTCCTATTATTTTCTTTACTATTGTTATCATAGCCATCATTATAAGCCAAGCTAAACTTTTGAACTAAGATATCCCCAAACTAACCGGCTGGCCTTGTTCCATCATTAGAACGCGATCCATTCCTTATCTTGTACTTTCTCTAGTATCGATATTCATTCATTTTGCATACTCTTCTTATTCTTGATTCTGCCCTGTTTTTAGTTTATCAATTGAATTGTCGGTTCTCTCGAAATTAATCTTCCTCTTCTACGAACAAGCCCATTGAGGGCGGGAGAAAATCCGACTTCCTACGCCGACTTTGGCTCCTTCGATATTCGATAATTAATTGCTCGTCTTTCAGTTCCGATCTATCTATCTTGCCGGAGCGAGCAAGTGTCTATCTCGTGTTTTACTGCCTATACACATGTCGCATCAATTGGTTGCAGGTGCGCTGCATTTGCTCTGTACGTCAGCTTCCACCAACATCTGATAGTGATTTAGTTTAAATTATGACATTCCATTGACTGAGAGGCCCTGGCTCACGATCTTCGTTGGCGGGTTAATGGAAGAAGAAGAAATCACCCCGCCGCGGACCCTCTGTATACCAGCACCGCTAAGCAAAGATGAGCCAGGCTCACATGATCGGTTCCGATCTGCCTAGTTCGTCAGATGCGATATAATACTATATACGATTCGGTTCATTCACATAGCTAACCACTCTCTTGCTCTTATATAGCGCGAGCCGTTGATGACGATGCCGACCCTGGAGGTGCGCAACCATCCCAACTCCTATTTCACACCTTCATATATAGGCCCTCTCTTCCGAATTGAAGATTGCTAGATTCTCTCTGAGCCTCGCGAATCCTCGGACCGGCCGTCTGTTTTTTCGTGTTGTTTTTTACTAGATAACGCACGGGTATCAATGGTGGTCGCGACTCGAGGCTCACATGCCAATTGCTGTTCTACGTCAAAGGCGAATGAATACTGTTCAAACTAACCGTTTTTCTTACTACGATTCACAGATGGCAACACATCGCAAAGCGAGGTCGTCTCGTCATGGGCGATCTTTATCTCTATCCTCCTGCTGATTGTGGCTTTCCTTACGAGCTATCTTCTACAAGAGAAGAAGATTGAAGCTATCCACGAAACCGTTATCTCCATCTTTGCTGGTGCGCCCTTTGTCCATTCATTGATTCCCTAACCATCAAGCCAAATCTAACCTCTTCTCATTATTGTTGCGGATAGGCATGGTCGTCGGTCTTATCCTCCTAATAACGCCCGGCGATTCAATCCGAAACATCATCAAGTTCAGCCCGCAGATCTTCTTCAACCTTTTACTGCCGCCCATCATTCTCTCATCCGGCTACGAACTCCATCAGGCGAACTTCTTCCGCAATATCGGAATCATCCTAACCTTTGCCTTTGCCGGAACCTTCTTATCGGCTGTCGTCATTGGTATCATCCTATGGTTCTTCGCTATGTTGCCTGGCCCGCTTAAGATGAGCTTTGTCGATGCCATCTCCGTTGGCGCAACGCTCTCGGCCACTGATCCCGTGACCATCCTGGCCATCTTCAACTCATACAAGGTCGATCCGCAACTATACACGTATATTTTTGGAGAGGCTATCCTCAACGACGCCATTGCCATTGTCATCTTCGAGACGGCGCAGAAGTACAAGAAGGGCGAGGCTGGACAATTGGGACTAGTCAACTTCTTCGAAGGTATCGGTCTTTTCCTATTTACCTTCTTTGGTAGTCTGTTCATTGGCGTGGCCGTCGGTGTAGGAACTGCGCTGTTGCTAAAGTTCACATATATCCGCCGCTTTCAAAAGATTGAGAGTTCGTTGGTTGTCTTGATCGCATACGCGACCTATTTTTTTTCCAACGGTGTTCACATGTCTGGTATGTCTCTTGGACAGAAAACTACCATGTTGTGTTGATAGTATGAATTCCCTACTAATCGTTACTTAGGAATTGTCTCCCTACTGTTCTGTGGAATTACACTTAAACACTACGCATACTTCAACATGTCTCGTCGAACTCAGTTGACTACCAAGTACCTATTCCAAGTTCTTGCCCAGCTATCTGAGAACTTTATCTTCATTTATCTAGGCCTCTCATTGTTTACAGACAACACCCTGGTGTTCCAGCCGCCTCTAATCATTGTTACTGTAATGGCCGTGTGTGTGGCCCGTTATGTGGCCGTATTCCCACTGTCTAGCCTGATAAACCGTGTCATTCGCTATCGGGCAGGCAGGAGAGGCCAGCCTGCTGATGAGCTGTCGTACAGTTACCAGGCCATGTTGTTCTGGGCTGGTCTACGTGGAGCCGTCGGTGTGGCTCTTGCTGCTCTCATGGATGGTGACAATGCGCCTGCTCTGCGCGCCACTGTTCTAGTCGTCGTTGTGTTGACTGTCATCATCTTTGGCGGAACTACCGCACGCATGTTGGAGATCCTAGGTATCCAGACCGGAGTGGTAGATGAGATTGACAGTGATGACGAGTTCGATATCGAAACATTCAACGGTGGTTACTACAAGCGTTCGGACACGGCAATCGGGTTCAACCCTCGCCGAAACATCTCGCTCGATACTGTTGGCCGAGGCACCAGCTCTAGCTCTGGTCCCGGCCGAGCTCGGATGGGATCGCAGTCGTCTGCGGTGCGCATGCGTTCTGATAATGAGCAAGGCGAGCTCCTTGGCCGGACGAGTAATATAACAGACTCTGAGGTTGGTAGTGACATTGATACGTCAGACCTACCGCCTCCGGCACGGCATAACCCGCCACGCCGGCGGAGCAATCCCATGCTACGGTCTAATACTGCGCCAGTGGTAGGATCTGGAAGTTCATCGTCGATAAACAGTCACCCAGACACTGGACATACGACGGGCGTAATACCAGCGGCAACATCGGCGTTCCGACAACTGCTCACAACTGAAGATCCAGCAGGACTATTCAGACAGTTAGACGAAGATTTCATTAAACCTCATCTACTACTAGATTCCGGAAATCATAGAGGTGGAAGTTCGGGTGGAAACGGAGGATCGGCGGTATGAAATTCTCTATAAACATTTCAAAGCATGAACAAAGTCAACTAGATAAACAAATCAAAACTTAAAGGAGCTAGAAGTAAGATGTTGTCCTTCCCATTTTTTGCGTAAAGTCTTTTGTAGTATATTACCCAAGTAGCACCAAGTAAAATAGCACTCATTTTCTTTGTTTTCGTTCTTCTCTTCTCATACTATGTATAATATGTATTTAGGCTGATGTCAAGGGAAATTATACCCAAATTCACAAGATAAAAACAGGAAGAAGAGTCATTAAAGGGGTAAGGAAAAGCAGGAAGGGAAAGAATGAATCTTCGAGAGAAAAGTAAGTCTTTTGTGATTTCTTCATACACTCTTTTCCAAGGCCACAATGGTGGGTGGTTTGTGATGCCAACTGGCCCAAAATCCAAGAAGGATCTACAAATCAACGTTGTGGCGGTAAGACGGATATCTCGGTATAGATAACCTTGTATTAACTATAATATTTCGTAGCTTATGAAGAATGTAAAAAAAAAAAACATGTTCACCGATATAAATATATAATTTCTTGGTCCTTAGTTAGTTTCTTATCGGCAGATATCATATATCCTATGATACGCAAGAATGAGGCGTAAACTAAGGCGTATTAGTAGTACGTATGTATAACTAGTTCATACCCACGCACCCGTCGAAACTGACTCATCGACTTCTTATTGTTGGAGGTGGACAACCCAAGGCGTCTAAGAATTTCCACTTTACAGTTTTTTGAGGCTAGTTAGGCTGCTCTATTATGTACAGCTAGATTCTAAGTATTTCAACATCTTATCTTTGATTCTATGAAGGGCTTGACGAGGCGATATCTTGTTAACGGAGGTGTTTTATCACAGAGAAGTCTAGCAAGCTTATAATGCTACTTGTAGTTTTATATAAATTAAAAACCTAATAGTTTACGTGAATATCTTGAAGTTTTCAAGATTTATGATTATGTTTTGTTATTCGTTTAGTTGATTGATTGGAGATACATATTTCTGTAGGCGACTTGGAGAAGCTGCTGCATTGCTTTACCGATGTCAAAAGAATTAGTAGCTGATTGGAAATAGAGCACGTATAGAGTAAGGAAGAGCAGAAGGGAAAGGAAAAGTGAAGAAAAAGGGATATAAAATAGCCGAGGAATAAAAAAAGAAGCAACCAAGATAATATGTATAAAAAAATGCAGAGAGAAAGAAGATACTTACCTAGATTAATGATGGAATACTTTAACGAGAAGATGCATATTCCTCTTCCTTCGTCCTTTAAGTTTTTCTGTCGTGAAAAATAAGAAAAGCCTTTGGTAGACCGATACCTACATCTTTTCGAGTTTTATTCTATCTTTTATGTATTTTCCACAAAATAAATAAGTTTTTGAGTTGTAACAGCCCCAGAAAATGAAAGGCATGTTTACAAGTAGATATTCCTCAACTTTTCTATTCTACGGCGCTGACTTAGTTGGCCCATACTACTCGATCCTACAAATGTATTTTTTCCATGTTATATCATTTCTGTAGACATAATGGTCTCATTATGTCGTGTTGCTTTGTCTCTTTTCTGTCATCGCTTGCCGGCTCGCTTCAGCGTACAGATCGGGATTTTGCTAAAGTATCTTGTTCATATAAGATATTCTGACTTATATTGTTCACTTTGATAGAGTCCTTGATAACGGACAGAAGGTATGAGGAAAGATGCTTTTTGTTTTGTTTTTTCTCACTTCTGGTCTCGGCCTATTCTATTCGCTGACAATGCAAGATAGCTAGTTAAGTAAGTATGATACATGCATATGTATATAGACCATCAAGACCCTGGCTGTGAATGCAAGATTTATGCCAACTTACGTCACTGGCTGGTAGAAGTCGAAACTCAGATAACGTCCAAAAGGGAATAGGTAATGAGTGACCAGTAAGGAATGCTATCAACCTTGTTCATCGAGGTTGTCGTAATTAGAACATGTTTGGATAATTCGTTAAGGCTCATCGTTGAACATATAGAGCTAGAAGGAAGGACATGGATATCTTGGTAAGTCTAAGGTTGTCAGCCCTCAAACATCGAATGCACTGCTCCCTATCTTTCCCTTGAATATTGTCTGCTTCTCTCTTAGCTAAGAAGAAGCTAAGAAGAGATCGTGGGTCTTAGACCAAGACAAGGAGGAGCTCCTTGCGCTAAGACTTTGACCCTCCATTATACAAAAGAAAGCACCATTTTGCATGAACAATAGACGTTAGTACAAACTACGGTGTTTAGCTTGATGTAGTTTAGCATGTATGTGTAGATAGGTTGGATATCTGTGAAATATTAGGTATTGGTAAGTGGTAGTAGTGGCACTATATGGGACGGATTATCCACCCTGGGCCAATATGCCAGCTCAAGCCTGCATAAAATGGGATCGTAGACTTGTAGCTAGTGAAGGTTCCGAACGCTGGTTTGCAGATATTCTTGCTAATATATTTTGTCAGTGTTGATTGTGGGGTTTTTACTATCTATATTGGAGACGGTTGGCCTTTCTTTCTATACAAACATACTTCACGTACAACTATGATGATATGATGGTGGTTGGATTCTCGTCTTATATAAGTATTAGCCTATAAAAGAGCCTAAACTACCTAAACAAGTCCAATGGACGCATAATTGCCAGAAACAGCACTTGCTTTTTTCATTGTTGCCATTCTTCTACTGTCATCACCGCTTTTTTTCTGCCCCTACTGTTCCAAACTCTCTATTTTCCTCCCTCTTTTGTTTTCCATTTCTTTCATGCACTCACTTTATTTTGGCAAGTCAGTCACCATCGCCAAAGTCGACCCTTTCTTCCATTATCTTCTCATCGCTTGCATCTCGATAAAAGAAAAAAGGAAAAAAAAAAAAACCACTTCGCTAGGGCTGAGCACCAAAAACCGCTATCCAGAAGCATAATTTGGATGGCCTACTAGCGAGCCACAATCTTTCGTTTAGCCACCATAGTTATCGCCATACGACGTTGTTTTTTTGTGCCTTTCTTTCATTTAGTGTTGTTTTTTCTTTCATCCCCTTCCTGTCAGGCCTGAATTCCCGACCGCGTGATTCGATTTTAGGCCTTGATAGAAAAGACATCATCGCCATTTTAAGCGCCCTTTTGTCGATATTTTATTCAAATTTATCCTATATATTTTTTCTGCTTTCTGTCGCCATCATCACCGCCTGTGATTCCTATCCGACTATTTGTTTACATGTGTGTCTGCATCACTGTTGCACTTCTGCACTTTTTAGGCCATAGAAGAGTCGCTAGGCCTGGCTCGCCCATTCCTACGCTATAAGCGTGATCCAGACTTTCCTCTATACAAGCTACAAGCTACACGCACTGCTGCAGTCTAAGGAAAGCTATAGTATGTAGCTGCATCAAGAAACTAGGTTCTGTTGCTAGCGTATGGTGTACGCTTTACGTTCTATAACATAATACTCTATATAGCAGCAGTTGATCAGCATATGTGCTCGTCGTTTTTCTTGACTACGGTTATCATCAACGACGTGCATTGCATATCTACTACTACTGTTGCTACGTACTGATATATCCTCCCATCCCTCGTATTGTTTCTGTCTCTTTTTCTCTTTTAACTCTTTGTTTTTCTTTTCTTCTTCTAAACCGAGGCTATCTACTATAGCTAGCTCCTACTCCCTCCTTCCTCCCTACGCAGTAGGTGCGTGATAGTAGCTCTTGACTGAGCTCTTGTTGACATTCTATCAGAACTAAACTGTTACTTGCTACTTTGTTTTTTTTGTGTTCACCATGGCGAGTCACCGGTCTCCCGTCGACGCCCAGTCGCCGCTATCTCCCATCCGTGCTCGCCATCAGTTCACAGAGCAGGAGTCTGATCCATTAAACGAAGAGTCGCCACTTCTGACACCAACCACCTCTAACATCAATCATGGGACTGCTGTGTTGCTACCTGAGATCACCACCCCCTCCGTGGGCTCTATGCGCCGTTCTCGCCCAGGGAATAACGACTCTTCATCGCTCTACCGTCCGCCACGAGAACAGGTCGACACCAAGAGCGTTTGGTACATGATCTTGCTCACTATTAGTATCGGAGGCCTGCAAATTGCCTGGTCCGTTGAACTGAGCAATGGCTCACCCTACTTACTATCTCTTGGTCTGAGTAAGTCTCTTATGGCGCTAGTGTGGATCGCCGGCCCATTGACAGGCACTCTGGTACAGCCATATATCGGCATGCTCAGCGATAACTGCCGCCTACCTTGGGGCAAACGCAAGCCTTTCATGCTAGGCGGAACCATTGCAACGGTGGCGTCGCTCCTGTTTCTTGCCTGGACCAAGGAAATCGTTTCGGCTGGACTAGAAGGTCTTGGTTTCGACTCAACCACCAATGCCGCCAAGAACCTAGTTATTGCTGTGGCTGTGGTGGATGTTTACGTCCTGGATTTCGCCATCAACACCGTGCAGGCTGCTATCCGCGCCTTTATCGTCGACTGTGCTCCTGCGCATCAGCAGGAAGCTGCCAATGCTATGGCTAGTCGTATCACTGGGTTTGGAAACATCATGGGATATCTAACTGGCTACGTCGAGCTGCACCGCTACATGCCCTGGCTTGGAGGAACTCAGTTCCAGGCTCTCTGTGCTGTTGCTAGTGTGGCCCTAGCTGTCTCGATTTGCGTGAGCACTGCTACTATCCCTGAACGCGATCCCAGAGCCGATGGCAGGCCTGTGAAAGCGAGATCCGGTGTTGTTACTTTCTTCACTGATCTATCCTGCTCGATTCGCCGCCTCCCCCTCCAGATCAAGCGTGTGTGCTATGTGCAGCTTTTGTCGTGGATTGGTTGGTTCCCTTTTCTCTTCTACACCTCATCTTACATTGGCGACTTATATGTGCAGCCATATCTCAAGGAGAACCCCAACCTCGATGAACAGGAGATTGAGAAACTCTACGAGGAGGCCACCCGTATCGGCACCCTAGCTCTCTTCATCAACGCCATAGTGACGCTAGCCTTCAGCGTTCTTCTCCCATTCTTCATCGCGCCTACCTACGATGATCAGCCAGTCGGTGGCTCCATCCATGTCAGGCCCTCGTACTTCCTAGATAGCCTGCACATCCCTGGCCTGACTCTTAAGCGGGCCTGGTTTGGCTCTCTTCTATTCTTCTCGGCTACTTTGTTCGCAACTGTATTTGTACGTTCTGTGCAAGTTGCTACGATCCTTATCGGCTCCATCGGTTTCACATGGGCCTTGACTCTGTGGGCTCCCTGGGCTATCATATCTGCCGAGATCAGCCGTCGCGATGCGCTTATTCGCATTCGGAAGGCCAAGGAGCAGGAGCTTGCCATGCAATGGTTCCCGTTCCGCACTCCCGAGGTCCTAGGTAGCTTTGATAGTATTCACCCTGAGTTAGGTGTCGACGAGTCTGCTGAGCATGACGACGCCGGTGTTATCTTGGGTATTCACAACATGTCTATCGCCGCTCCGCAAATCTTTGCCAACATCAGCTCAAGCATCATCTTTTACTTTTGCCAAAAACCCCGTGGAACACCGGGTGACCGTAGCATGTCATATGTATTTGCCTTAGGCGGTATCTTTGTGCTTATGGCGTCGGTTTTTGTTAGTCGTATTGACGATGGTGCTCTTGAAGATCGTATCAGAGACGATACTGATGTCCGTCCCCCGACCAGACGACGCCCGCCTGTACCCAGAATCACAGCAGAGCTTGGCACAGTCTCCGAAACCCGGGGTTTGATGGCACCCGATGTTGCTGATGAGCTGCTTGGCCAGGAATCGGGTGTCATTGTTATCAAACCTGCTGTAGTTGATACAGTTCATGCTGAACCTTCGCAAAAGATTGAGAGTAGTTCTAGTCATATCATCGAAGCTATCCCTGAAGCTAGCTTTGGTATCGATAACGGCGAAAGCGCCAACGTATTAAAGCCTGCAGAGGATGCATTAGCTCATGATCTTATCAATCTGTCTGAGTCTGTTGAATCTCTGACCATCCCGACTATCGCTAATGTGATAGAGCCACTTTCTGATGCTGATACAGTTATCGTAGCTCCTGTTCCGGCTAGTGTCCCCGTTGTATATGAGGCTGAAGTTATTCCGAGCATTTTTGCCACAAGCGCTATTGTTGAGCCTGGTACTATCGCTGCCGCTGTAGAGGCTGTCCCCGAAACCACTGTTCAACCAACTATTGAACAAATCAATGACCGAGTTCCCCAGGCAGTTGATCCCGAAACTGCCTCCGATTCCACGTCGACTCAATCTTCGGGAGCCGTGGTCTCCGAAGTTGCTGTTAATACTGCTGAGACTGTTGATACTGTGCTAGACGCCTCATCTTCTAGCTCGTCGTCTGATGCTAACTCTGGGGCATCCTCTGACAATATAGTCGAGCCTGTTCCTACCACTGTGGCTCCCGCTATTGTGGATGAGCCAGAAGCTACTGCTGTCTTTACTACTCTTATCGTTTCTCAGGCGACTGAGCCTCAGCCATAATCGCTTGTCAGACGAGGTCGGGATGTCGTTCCTGACTACATATATGATGATATTCGGATTCAAGCTTCTAAAAAGGTTGCGCCACGACCCTGTTCTGATTCGTCATTTTCTTCTTTCTTTTTTTTTCTTTTGATTGTTTCCTTGATTCCCCCTCGTTATATCCGTTGTTTTTTTCTTTTCTTTTTGCTATGCTTTCTTTTCCACTCTTCATTCGTGCTTGGGGGGGGGCTTGTTCTTACTGATTTGATGATGCACACGATTTCAATTTCGAATACTCGTACTTTCTTGTTTTTGATATCTCCAATATGAAATTTCTCATTTTCTTTTGTTCTGTTTTCTTTTTTGTGATGTGCTCTTTATTTGCTTTTGATATACATTTGCACTGTTCAAAACAAATTTAGTTCGTCAGTGCTTTTTACATGTGATAATCACAATTTTGCCATATACCACAGCTAAGCTCTCGATACACGACCAAACAATCAGCGACACAACTAAAACTTGTCATAAAATACAAAGCCTTTCTCTTTATCTCTTAGTTTTCTAGTTGAATTGCAATTCTCGCAAAGTCGCACGATAATACAATCTAGGTCGCATAAGAGACAGCGTCTCAGACGAGACATTTGGTGTTTTGTAGGACCAGTGGAATTTTATGCAAGCACTGTAAAGCAATATTTACATGTTTCTAGATGATGCCATTCTGTTGTAATTCATTGAACTTTCAAATTTCGTAAATACCGTGGTAGTACTAGTTAAATCAAGTAAGTCATTCTGACATAATATAATCTCTAAGCTTAAGTTACACCCTTAACTATGTATCAAAGGGGCAAAGTCCGATGTCCTTTGTTTTTTTTCCTGATAGTACACAGTAAGCGTTTCCTTTCTCTTTACCAAGCCATATAGCCATTTTTCTCATACAACCCCCCCTCCCCTCTATTCACCACTTCAGTCGCTTACTTCGTCAGGTGTATGCCTACGCCCACTTCTGCGCCGCAAGGACATACAGAGTTACCGTGATAACGATTCCCACAGCCCAGAATAGGGTGCGAAGAAGAGCAAACTTGCGGTTTTCCTGCAGCACGATGTAGATGAACACGAAGCCAGCACGAGATACCACGTAAGCGGCACCAAGAGCGTTCAACAAAGACTTGTCGACGCCAGCAGCGTTGGCAGCGACGACGCTAGAAGCGTAGAAACCGATAGTCTCGAAGCCGTTAGTAGCAGCGGCTGATGCGCGAAGAATACGGTTCTTGGTCTATAACAAAACACAAAGTCAATCGTTAGGTGGGGTGGGGGGGGGGGGGG